>JAJJMC010009994.1:2872037-2924419 GCA_023531435.1 Papaver californicum | reverse complement strand
CAATTAAGTTATAACAATTAAGCTACTGTATAGAACTAACAATTAAGCTATAATTGTTGCTTTTCTTAGTGAATCAATTGCTAATTAGAAACTAAGGATTTACTAACCTTAAAATTAAAGTAGGAAGAAGAAGCAGAAGTATTCTCCGCCTTTGAAAGATGTATGAAAAATTAAAATGAACCATTTCTTTTCGGTAAAATATGATCGAGATGTATCTCAAATCCTTAAATTTAGGGTGATTTTTGTTGATGAGGATAGGACCGATTGAATCAGTTTTACAACTGCAAAAATCTCGTTCATATTCTCAAAAGAAAAATTACAATTTTTTCTTTGTGGGGGCAGGTGGCTTAGTTTTTGTCCCTACACGTATTATCTACTACATCACTAATACTAGATTCTGAAATTCTTGTGGGAGCCTGTGGAGTCACAGGTCCCTAGTGTATCCGCCCCTGGTTACCACCCTTGTTGGAAATTTCAGATGACTCTCTTTTGAGAGGCAGTTCTGAATCTATTCTAAGAATTTTTCATACCTCTAATACTAATCAGGGATGGAACACACCTCTAATGCATCAAGTTGAAATAAATTTTGATGCTTCATGGATCGATACAAACAGTTGTAGGACATGGTTTAATTCTACGTTTTGATACATGTTCATATAAAATTGTAGGATATGGTTTATATAAAAATGTAAGTAAATATTTTTTTTTTTTTGAAAATACTGAGTTACCATATTGCTTAAACTAACTTATTCTTAAGAAATATTCCCCTTTTATCAAATCATAAACGTTTATGCTCACATAGAAATCTGACTTTAATGGGTTGGTAAAAAAATAAATAGATACTTAAATTTTTATGGTTGGTGGATTGAAGTCTGGGTGCGGTGCTTATACAACGTCGAAGGGAGCAGTGGAGACGATGGTGAGAATTTTCTCGAAAGAAATGAAATGGACCATAATTACAACTAACTGTGTGACACTTGGACCTATTTCCACCGATATGTTTTATGCAAGAAAAGGGGGATAACACGTTAAAACTATGATTGTGAAGCCCTTGATGAATGTCCACTAGCTCGACTCGGTGAAACTACAAATATTGCTTCATGTTGCTCATGTTGTTAGGTTTTTGGCTGGGGATGTTATAAGGAGTAGGTAAGTAAACAAGTTATTCGTGGTAATGGTGGATATGTTTAGATTGGTGAGGCAAATTTCTTGTCTATATACAACATACTATTACTCAATTTATTTTCATTTTCTTCTCCAAAATAAATAATTTTTTCCTTTTTAATCTTTCTCACAAACTTCATCATTATCCCATTTCTACAAAGTTAACTCATTTATAATTTTGTTTCCGGTCAAACAATTATAATGCAATAGAAGATAAAATAAAATTGAAGTAGAGTTACTATGAGGCAGATCAAACCAAATGTGTGTCTAATTCAAGAGACACATATGATGAAAATGAGGAATTGGTGGGTAAAAAACATTTGGGGTAATGAACATCACCAATGGAGAGTTATACCATCTCAAGGTCTGTCAGGTGGACTATTAACAATATGGGATGATAATTTGTTTGAATGTATTGATGAAATTATTGGTTCAAATACACTATCTCAAAAACTCAAATGCAAGTCCGACAATTATGAATGGTGTGTGACAAATGTGTACTCTCCATGCACATACTGGGAAAGATGGGATTTTTTTGGAAGAAATGGAAGATCTAACATGTTGGGCTCTTAAATACTGGTGCATTAGATGTGATTTTAATGCAATTAGAAGAAGAAGTGAAAGAAACAAACCTGGAGGGTCAAGAAGAAATAGACGATTATTTAATGAATTTATGAAAAAACATGCCTTAGTGGATTTACCATTGGATGGTAGAGCATATACTTGGAGCAACATGAAGCCAGATCCTCTATTATGCAGACTAGATAGAATACTAGTTTCCCTCAGTTTGAAGGTAAATTTTCTTCCTTAACTCAAACTGTTTTGACTATAACACTATCAGATCACTCAGCCATTCTCCTAACCACCTCAAATTTAACAAACTTCAAATCAAACTACCTTTTAGAGTTGAAAACTTTTGGTTCTCTCACCCTGATTTCATCTCAAACTTCACTTTATGGTGGTTTGCAATGAAGTTTAAAGGCACACCCAGTTTTGTCCTATCAAAAAAACTTCAAAACCTGAAATGCTTTCTCAAAAAATGGAGTTCAAAAACTTATGGACAAATGGATACAAAAAAGAGAGAGATCACAGGTCTTATTGATTCTCTGAATATGCTTGAGGAGAATGGGGCTTTATCTACTCAACAGTTCAATGACAGAGCTGAATGGAGGGCCAAGCTCAAACAAATGTCCTAGATAATACCATAAAATGGCTAGCAAGAGAAAAAACCCAGCACTTCAAAGAAGGTTATACCAATACCAAGTATTTCCACACACTTGCAAATGGAAGAAGGAGAAGAAATACAATTCAAAATTGGTCATTAATGGAGCAGATGACTTTTGTCAAGAAAACATTAGAGAAGAAATTACAAACTACTTCTTTAATCTGTTTCAAGACAAACATACAATTAGACCTCAATTGAACTCAGAATTTTTCACTAAAATCTCACAGGAGGAAAGCAATAATCTAGAAAGATAAATCTCTCAATATGAAGTCTGGGAAGTTATCAAGCACTTCAAGAATAATAAATCTCCAGGTCCTGATGGGTATAACATGGAATTCTACAAAGTGACATGGATAGTGATCAAAGAAAATTTTATGGTTGTTATAAAAGAATTTGAAACTTAAAAAAAGATTGATTGGAGGATAAATTGTTCTTTCATTAGATTAATCCCAAAAAAAGATCAAGTTGGAGCTCCTTAAGACTTTAGACCCATAAGTCTTGTAAGTAGTGTCTACAAAGTCATTTCTAAAGTTCTAACTCAAAGATTCAAAAAAGTGCTTCCTAAACTAATTTCAGAAAATCAAGGAGCTTTTATAGAAGACAAGCAGATTCTAGATGACATCTTAATTGCAGGTGAGATGATAGATTCCAGATTCAAATCGAAGAAACTTGGAATTCTATGCAAGCTAGATATCCAAAAGACCTTTGACATTGTCAGTTGGAAAACTATTAGCAGTGTACTTCAAAGCTCAGGTTTTGGTGAAAAATGGATCAGTTGGATCCATTGGTGTATCACTTCAGCCCAACATTTTATTTTGATCAATGGAAACTCAACTCAAAAATTCAAACCTCAAAAAAGATTGAGGCAAGGTGACCCACTGTCCCCTTTCCTTTTCATTCTAGTTGCAGAAATATTCTCCAAGTTAATGAAGAATGTTGTGCAACTAAATATGATTTCAGGATTTTCCATAAATGCCCTTCAAATCTCTCATCTACAGTTTGTTGATGAAACTCTAGTGTTCCTTGATGGGAAGGAAGAAAAAGCTGAAAACTTGGTTCTCATTCTTCAGATATTTGAAACTATCACATGATTGAGTGTAAGCTTCAACAAAAGTGCAGTCATGAGTTTAGGGGCATACCACAAGATTCAAGCATTTTCAAAAATATTAAAATGCAGGATAAAAGCTTTACCTTTAAAATATCTGGGCATGTCAGTAGGAGCTACCTCTAGATGTAGTGCCATATAGGATACAGTAGTGGAGAAATTCCAAAAGAAACTTGCTCCATAGAAAAGAAAATTCTTCACAAAAGATGGGAGGGTTCTCTTGATCAAAGCATCTCTTTCAAGCCTCCCAGTATACTATATGTCAATATTTCAAATGCATGCAAGCATAGAAAATAAACTGAATCAAATCATGAGAAACTTTCTTTGGGGTTCAACTGCTGATAAGAAGAAAATCAACTGGATTGCATGGGATATAGCTTGTAACCCAAAAATGCTTGGTGGTCTGGGCATTAGAAATCTAAGACTGACCAACAAAGATTTATTAGATAAATGGTCTTGGAGATTTGCCAAGGAGAGAAAGCAACTCTGGAGAAGAGTAATACAAGAAAAAATGCTCACCAAGCCTGACTCTCTCTGGGTTAAAGACTCAAACAAACCTCAAGGCAGAGGTATGCGGAATAATATTCAGAAACAAAAAGAAATAGTGGAACAAATTACTACTTTAGAGATAAACAAAGGAAATGCTATAAGCTTCTGGTGGGATAAGTGGGATGTCAATCAATCTTTGAAATGTAGATTTTCCAATATCTTCAAGCTGGTCACACACAAAGAGTATTCAATAATAGAAATGATAGGAAATGATGCATGAAATCTAAAATTGAGAAAGAATCTAACTAAGCAAGAAATCCCAGAGATGTTGGAACTATTCACAGTTATAGGCACTCCTCATTCTCTAAATGATGAGGCAGAAAATGACATACTTTACTCTTCCACTGGAGGATTCAAAGCTCAAACTTATTATAATTGGTTAATGGACCAATTGCCAGTTACAACTCAAGAAGTTCCTCACTCTTACATTTGGATTCAATTTGTTCCTCTCAAGATTCAATTCTTCATGTGGTCAGCAGCCCAGAACGCCATCCCCACCATAGACAACTAATTGAGAAGAGGATGCCAAATGGAATATACAACTTGCTCTCTCTGCAATATTCATCAAGAAACATCTCCTTCTACATTATGAATACTCCCACCAAATTTGATCTTATTTCCTTGGGGGATATAATTTAAAATGGGCACAAAGAGGGTCTCTGCTAACACAACTGCAAGCATACAAGTCCAGAAGAGGTAGAAATAAAGGCCGAAAGATTTGGCCCTTAATCATTTTTGCAATATGTTGGTCTCTCTGGAATGAAAAAAACCGAAAAATAATAGCTCACAAAAGACCAAAAGGAGTAAAAGAAACAATAGTAGAAGTCAAAAATTTGAAATACATCTGGGGAGGACATCAGAAGTGATTCTCCGGTAGAAATTTTCGTGATCTTATCACACATTGAAAAGTATTTATAGATTCAAGATAACAGACAAAATCTCAATAGACCATGGGCTCAACTCTTGTAACTATAAAAAATGGGGGCTTTAAACCTTATTATATTTTTTAAATATAATTTTAACCTTCAAAGTAAAGAAAAAAAGAGTTACTACGAGGCCTTTTAAAAGTAGTGGCTGAACCTTCGTGGAAGAACTGGTTGTGAAAATTTGACTCTTCCCACAATGGATTTTCTTGGTATCCTACGACTGGAGACGGTTGACTGTTGTGTTGTCACGAAGTATTGTGGTTTGGAGGAGATTGTCATCCCATGCTTGACCCATATCGTGAGGGAATGGATCGTTGGTTTTCAATTGGTGAAACTGATGAATTTCTGCTGCGTTGTCTGAAAATGATTGTCTAATTAGAGATTGAGGTGATAGATAGTTGGCCGACTCCTATCGTTAATACTGAAAGAAAAAAACAACAAAGAATAAGAAAAAGTGCTTTCAAATTTTCTTAAACAAGCCTAACCAGCACAAAAACTTTAAAACACTAGAAAATGCAAAGAAGAAAATAAAGAAAACTAAGAACACTAGGGATCAGAAAATGAACCAAGTATAAAAAACTATCATCAAAAACTCCAAAACAGATCTAAAACACTAAAACCATGCTTTCTTGAAATTGATCTTTTTCTAAATCGACTACATCCTCCGCTACACGTAATGCTGAGTGGTAGTATATCTTTTCAATATATGGCTTCGGCGAAGAACTTCTCATGGGAGTCGGCATTGAATACAATCCAACAAGGTTTGAGAAACGGATCATAGGTTTGACCGTAATCGTTGTAAGGTGTGTTGACGGCTGTGAGCATATTTCAGGTAAAAAATACGTTGTTTAGAGAAAAAACATATTTTTTTTTACATTTTCTTAAAATAACGGGTATGGTAACGGTTAAATAAAAAAAAAAGTAAATTTTGATCTGAATTTCCTATTTAACGGTTTTAACATGCGTGAAAACGGTTATAATAGGTCTAAATAATGTTGTTACTATGTTTTATTTTATTTTATTTGTTTATTCATTTGTTTTGATTTTTTTAATTATAATTTTTAATCTTTTATTTTAGAAATAAAAAATTGGGTAAAAAAATATTTTAATATTCTTTTTTTCTAAAAGACGGGTATAACATATGTGAAAACGGAAAAAACAGTCTAAAAAACTTATGTTAAAAAGTTATTTAGAAGAAAAAAACGTAAAAATCAATTTTAGAAAAACCGTTATCACATGCATGAAAACGGTTATAACGGGTCTAAATTACACCGTTTTTCCTATTTATCAGTGTTATTTAGACACGAGTGACCCTCATGGACACACTACATAGGCGTGACCGTTTTAACAGCCGTTTTCTCGGAAAAAACCGCGGTTTTTCAAACCTTGCAATCCATCACCCTTTAGCTTTCTTCCATGGTAAACATTTGGGGAGTGTTGCACACTTTTATTGACATATTCAGATTCAGTTTTCTCCATTGCCCTTATCTCTTCAACTGTATCAGGAGTTAATGTAAGATAATTTCTTATGGGAAATTATCTTTATTAAGCCTATGTGAGAATCTAGGTTATCAGGATATTGTTAAATATATGACCTATGGTTTGTATATGGATTAAGTTCCCTATTATGTTCTTCCTTGATAGACGATCGAGATATAAAGATCAAATATTAAAACCCTAGGAACTTGGTCCCCTTTCTACTTATAAAAGGGACATAATACCCATCAATATTGTTCAACAAATTATGACTCATTATGGCTAAGATCAAGAGAGGGAAACCAAGACCTCCACAAGGTATTACTTCTTGCGCAAAGTGATTGATGACGAACTATGATTTAGCTATACTAGATATTTCTCATAAACTACTCTTATATAATTATTGTGTGATTATCATGAAGTCAACGGTCCTACGATTATGTATCCATAAAATTAAAACTTATAGTTAATTACTGAATGACTTCTTGTCCAATCTGTTGTATACACCTTAAGTTTATATCCAATTTGAGCAAAAAGAATATGCGTTCGAATATATGATTCAGAAAAAAATTAAGTTAGCCAATATTTTTGTAGGAATGTAAAAAAACACAAACAAATATGGATCAAGATATGTAGATAAGATTGAGAACACAACTTTTCAATGATTATGGCATAAATAATCCTTTTTTCCAGTCTAGTGAGTGGAAATCATACCCTGAATCCTAAAAAACATTGGATTCATATGCAGAGAGGAATTCAAAAAATCTAATAACTACCTAGAATCAATTGACAATACACTAGATAACACTAGTTCAAATTCCATCAAATTAATAAGAGCCAAAATAAAGATATTTTGGGTGTTACACGACAAAAGTTGAAGAAATAGAAACAAGTGGTCAAGTATTTGAGGAAGAACAAAGTTAACTAAGCATAAAATCACTTATGCTTAGTTATAATAAGTGGAAAATTACTTTTTAAAGGTCATGTCATCATTCATTTGGACGATTTGACTCTGCAAATTTGCTAATAAAACCAATGTAAATCAAACACTGCAAACTAGAAACCAAAATTGAATAAATATGGTGTAGACATAAATAGAAGTTATTGGTTGGAAGCTGGAACAGATTGCACAAAAGATTAAAATTTGGAATTCGAGAAGGGTCTCTTAAAATGGCTAGTTCCTATGACATCAATTTTTGCTTCCTTCTCTATCAACCATAAATTAAATATCCTCAATTAGCGATTCAAGTGTCTAAAAATATTGGAGTTTTTAGGATTTGTAAGAAGTTAGGTAAGCAAATATGTCGATTGAAGAGATAAAATCATAGACCCTAATATTTGAACAATATATCATCACAATATCTTGAAGAAAGAAAAAAAAAGTCAAAATAAAATAAAGCACATATTCAAATTATGAAAATGATTTATAATTCAATGAAAAGTTATGGTCTTACAGATGTTGCATATGTTGTACTAAGTAGTGAAGAAGAGATTTCTGGTGTATTTAACTAGATTCTTTCAAGAGATATTGACACAAATCAATAAACCAGAATACATTCCTTAACAAGGATTAATTTTCCTACAAGTATAGGGTTTCCTAGCTTAATTCTAAGAGACATACCCCTTAAGTTGCTATACTAAGGAAGAAGTAGTGGTTTCCTAAACCAACCAAGTTCCCTAACTTATTCCTTGACCGACCTATAATTCTCCACTTAGGAATCGGATCATGCAATCATGCATGAAACAATCAATAGACAAAATCACCTTCATCTTCCAACGTCGATTGACCATTTATACCTAATAAATCCAGAATCACCTAGATCTGTACTAGTCAAATCTTTAAACAAACTTGAGTGGCCTCGTAGAAGAAGAGAAGGACCTTGGAATAAACAAGTTTGATCAATCAAAGATGACTACACCGTTAGTTCAAACGCAAGTAATCAACGAAAAGTAAATAAAATTATATCCTTCCACCAACGATAAAACTAGAGGATTCTTGATCCCAAAAAAGGCAACACAAGATGTTTCACCTAGTTATATTACTCCTATCTCTTTAACAAGATGACTTTTCCACACTCTACATAAGGTGTGTTTGATAAGTGCATAATTCATATGATTTTAGTGTCAAATCCATACTAATATTTTTTATAATTTTTACATATTACCTTGTATTATGTTTGTTTTCTAGTTTATGTTTCGTATTAGGTGAATCATTCAAAAAACAGCTACAAAGTGCTAGAATGAGCAAGGAAGTAAAATATTAAAAGTGAAGGAGGATCCAATAGTAAATTATACTTATGAAAATCAATTATTTCTTATCATCATCTTGAAGATATCAAAAAGATGAAGCCAACACAAAAATAATGAGGTTATTCCGACATCGGACGAAGAAGTTACGGGAAAAACGAGTTTGAAAGACTCGAGTGTACAGAGGTAAGTTCGGCTACTAATTGTTCAACTCGAATCAGCCGAACCTGAAGTATAAAAATCAATATTTCGAAGATTTTACAAAGAGATGTTCGGCTAGTAAGTGTGCCAACCGAATTAGTCGAACCTAAGACTTATTTGAGCGCGAAATCGACTTCTAACTCAAGGAAACATGGTCCCTGAAGGATTCTAAACCCTAGAAAGAGGAAACTTGAGGGCCAATCATTGGAGGATATAAAAGAAGACATCTAAGGCTCAAACAAGACATCTTTTAAAAATATTCTACCGCTCATACTACAATCCATATTTAAAACCTAGGGTTTACCCCTTTAGGGGGGAACCATTCATTCATTCTTCATCTTCTTCTTCTCTGTATCATGAGTAGCTAATTATCTTTTGTTGATTAAGGATGAATTCAATGTTCTAGATGTGAAGCTTTATTTTTAATACAAGTTTATTTGGAGTTCTTATCATTATCATTTGTTTTCACTACATATAGGGTTTATGATTGATTTCTATATTATTTGGGTGCGCAACGAAATTATTATATTGATCATTTCTAATGCTAGTATTGACTTATGAGATAATTAATTGTCCATAAACTCGTACACAAGTAGAAATCGCAAGACCTTGCAGAGGGATTATGTGTAGAAATTGCAAGTGAAGACAACACCATCAAGTGGACCTTGATCTAAGAGTTTAACTACTTGGATCAACATAAATTCACAAAGCGTAAAGCGTTCGATTGGGTTAAACCTCGAGTGATCTACTACTTAGTGGTTCATACGAATAGAATATGGTAGTTGAAAGCTTTCATATCGAGTGATAAAAATATTTTTTAGGATAGCACTGATCTAGCTACTATTCTACAGTTGGTGGTGAATAATTCTAACGAAAGCTAGATAAGTACACTACTCGATTCAACGTTTGGTAACATCGAAGGACTCCTTAATCATCTCTTCCTTATTTTTTTTTATTATATTTTTAGCCAACTTACAACCAACCCCCCTTTATCTTTTACTTTATTTTAGTTTTGCTAATCCAAATAAAATCTTAATTACACAGCTCTCTGTGGGAACGATCCTTACTACCGCTATATTACTAGTTAACTAGTGAGAAATATATTGAGTAATTTGTTTCACTTACGACACACATCAATGTTTTGGGATGATTTTGTAAGAATACAAGACTCTCTATTAATAGTGTTTTGACCAAGGATGATTGCAAATAAACTATTGTTTTAGGGTGAAAAATAAATATACTGAAAATAGTACATTATGTAAGTTTGAGAGATTAAAATCGTACAAGACGAGCCTAAACCAAGAAATGACCATTCACGTCTTGTTTCGGTCACAAAGGTGGAGATAAAGGGTTGATCTTAAGGGAGGGAAGCAGAAAAGGTTGAAATTGCTATGTGATGAAAAATGGCAGTGTGTAGTTGAAGACTAGATTTTATGATTATAAATTGGATTATATCTGGGATAGATCTCTGTTATGTTCTTTTCGAATGGATGAATCCATTTATTCTATAGTCTTCTAGTAAACACATTTATTTCTCGTAAGTTGTGGAAGTTGTGAAGAGATGGAGAGGTGATGATCGTGGATATTGTAGTGGAGTCATGTCCGCTAAGTCAGGAGTATTATATGACCACTACTCCCTCATCCTATCAACTTCTCCTAACTATCCCACTACTTATTACCTTCTCGCAGTGGATGTGTTGCCACATCGCACGTTGTTGTAAACCACCAGACCAATACCCAAATGAGAATCCCCCACATGACATATTTGATGTCTCGTAGAAAAATAGTAAAGTCATGGACTATTTTGGTTAAGTCAGGATAATAACCTGCTAAATTAGTGAGCCAAGACGCTCAGTTCACTGAACGGTTACGTAGAGTGATCAGTGTTAGTCTAGCAAAATAGTAAGTTTAGTAGTCATGTACTAGCTTAAAAATAGCATGACGCAAATTTGGAAGTATTTGAAGCCAAGAATACATAAGAGTTCCCAAGGACCGAGCATGGTGTCCTTGAGGATCGTGTAAAAGAAGAGTGTGGCGCTAGCATTAGGATTGCGCCACGAGAGGCATGGCGCTGGCACTAAGGATCGTGCAAAAGAAGAGTGTGGCGCTCGCATAGGCTAGCGCCACGAGAGGCATGACGCTGGCACTAAGCCAACGCCAAGAGTGTTATAGCTCAAGTCTCTACTGCGTCCTCGAGGATCGAACGTTGAGTAATTGTCGCATCCTCGAGGGAAAGCCAATGTTGGCACCACAATTATGCTGGCACTAGATTTGGGCTAGCGCCATAGAATAGAATGCCGCTGGCATTAAGCCAGCGCCTCTAAGATAGGTAGCGCCAACAAAAGGCATCAAATTTTGAGGACGCTTCTTCGAGGACTGGGCATCGAGCCAGGACGCGTCTTCGAGGATCAACTGTAAGGTTGGATTGCGTCCTCAAGGACCGATCGTTGAATTAACATTTTTTCTTGAGAACAAGGAGTTAAGTTAGGACGCTTCCTCGAGAAAAAAACATTAGTCTAGGACGCTTCCTCGAGGATCATGCGTTAGATGGTCTCAGAATATGGCATATTTGGTCATTGTCTCCTATTGCGTATAGTAGTAGATTGATGTTTTTTGAACATTGATGCGCATTCGAAACAATTTCAAGGAATTCAGCCGTGGAAGTTATGCGACTTGATACTAGTTCGATATGGCATAAATATATGTATATATTTAGAGAGGCTACGTGATCAATATAGAGCGCCTGTAGCTATTTGTAAAGTATGTACTCTTAATTCTATTGCGGAATATATGTGGAAGTACATATTTTTTGATACAAAGCAAGAAATATGTGTAGATATTTCTTGGTTTCTGCTGATGGGCAAAGGGCAATTTTTAAATTCTATTCCTTGTCAAAAAATCCACCATCAACAACTATTTACCAATTTCGAAAATTCACAAGATATACAATAATAACATATTTTTTGAAATTAGTAAATACTAATTAATATCCAACTCATAATCGATTTCACTCTTAGTATGACAACTAAGATTAGCTAGCACATAACATGTACTTTAGTAATATAGTTTTTTAGAGATATGCAAACTTTTGGGAATGGAAAACATATAATTCGATACCAAATATGGTATTGAAAATCGATATCTTTGGATCTTTCCTTGAGTATCAAAGATGTATACTTGAACATTAAGAAATTAGAGTTTAGCACATGTTCAAATTATTATGTTGACATTATAATGAACTTTTTAATCTAAATTATATACCTCTCAATATATTCACAAACCCGTGAAGATTAACAAACGAGTCGAAAAAGTAAAATAAAGTCATATTCTTTCAGGATCGGTTTTAGGATCGTTCCTGAATCTTATTTTCGACTTTGAAACAAGTTTTGTAAGTCTACTTCCTTAAACTAGATTTCTAAAATTGATTTCAAACATACTTATTAAGGTTTGGATTCTCCCGGAAGTTCAACACACTAAATAATAATAAGTTACAAATTAGTGTAATGTCATAAACAATAAAGTCTATAGTTGAACTTTTCTTCGTAACTCTATATACTTTAAGTTGTTGAAGCAACTGTGAATATCTTAACCTTTTGATACTTTGATCACATATATAGTGAACAAGTCATTAATACTAAAGTCATTGTAACAAACATGACTTCGTATGTTATATTTTCAATGAATAAGAACTTGTATGGACAATATATAAAAATGAAATAAGCCAAGTCTTGTACTTACTAACCTTGAACTGACGGATGATGTCTTTGTTTTGTCTTCAATACGTCTTTAGGTCTACAAGAGTAACTAGATCAAGTCTCAATATTTTCTATGTTCCTAGTATAACCTAACAAGTTGATTTTAGTATTCTACTCAAGCAACTTTGAGTTTTGGAACTAAACTTAACAACCAAAATTGACTTACCAATGCTTGGTGGGTTTAACCGAGCAGTGCTCTAACAAATAAAAGAGTACTAAAGATAAAAATATGTCATATTTGGAAAGAGTAATCGAATAACTTGGAAATGTAAGATGATAATGAATCTCAATTTCGACAGTGTTTTGCACGATTTCAGATAGAATTACATGAATAGTACAAATAAAACCATGATGACAAATAGAGACCGACATGTTAACTAACCATTTATTGAGAATTCTTTTTTTTTCTCAATATAACATTTATTTAAGTTTAAATATTGCCTTCAAGGTTAGCCTCTTCTATATTTTTACCCTACTGGTTCTTAGTATTATGTGAAGTTTTGTTTCTTTTGCAATCTATATTTTTGTAAACATATTAAGCAATTGATGAGGTTTCACTCGTCAAAAATTAATTCCTTACTTCTTTTTATACTAACTAGTAGTACAAGGTTAGTTCCTAAGGGGGAGTTGAGTTAAAGTTGTCTATTAAATTTCTCAAAGAGAATAATGTAAAACTACAAAAACAAATAAAAGAATGCAAATATAAGGATGAAAATGATTAAGGAATCTTTCTCCAATAGAGAACATAAATTCAATCAATGGTATAAGCAAAAAATTCTTCAAAATACGTTTACTAAAAACCTAGATAAGTTATAAGTTCAATTATTCTATTAGACTCTAAGGTCACTTCGTTGAATAAGTTCACTACTCGTTTCCAGCCAATTAAGCCACTTTGAATAAGCTCTCTAGTGTAACTTAAGCAACCAGTATTTTTCGTGAGCCAGGTTGATCCGAACCACATGTTCGTAAGTTTGACATATTAACTTAGGGTTGTCTTCTACACATCAAAGTACACAAAACCCCTTTGCAATGTTGACGCTTCACTACTTGTGATTAAATTATATTAAAAATTACGAATTAAGGTTTAATAATCTATCTTTAGTCTTGTAAACAAGCTATTCAATTGTACACTTAAACAACTTGAAAACTATCCATGGTCGTAAACTCGGTAGAAAATAAATAATAAATCAATATTGAGAAAGGAAGATTAACTCGGATAAATTATTAAAAACAAGTCACGTAGTTTCGAATTATCCCTAACCAACAATAAATTCGCTAGACATAATGGAGTTCATAACAACCATTTTTTTTAATAATAACTATAATTCAAAACCAAACTAAGCAAACCCAAGCAGTTGCAGGGGTAATAGGTTGTTGTTATAACGCGACACTGGTGGTGGTTGAATTGTGTACGTTTTGTGTTGGTGGGTGCATATTAAAGTGGACTGAACTACAACTATGGATTATGGCGAAGAGGAAGTTCGCCGTGTTCGTGGACTGGTTGCTTTGGCTCGACGATGGAACTGATGATGTTGTTTTGAAATAATGTTGTTGGTAGGTGCTTTAGGTGGATGAAATGGTGATTTGAGAGAAGGTGGTATGCTGGATATCGTGGTCTGATAGTGCATACAGAACTTGCAGAGATGCAAACTGTGGTGGATGTATGAAGTGAATGGAGATTGCGAATGCAAGGTGAATTGTTGGTGGTATAGATTGTGTACGCAGTTGTGAAGATGGTGGTAAATTCAATACAAAAAAACAAACAAGGGATGTGAGATGCATGTGGTGGATATATGCAAGTGAGAATTGTTGGAATGTGAGGAAGTGAACTAGTGGTTTGGATAGGATTGGAGAGATGGTGAAGAAAGTTTTGGAGAGGAGCAAAAGCTCATCTCTGTTGGTGTTGAAAACAGGCATTATGGGGTATCTTGTTGTAGCCTTCCAGCTTTCTTTTATATATTAATTCTCCTTCTTGATTCCTGCAAACTCGTATTAGATAAGAAACATATTCCTAAACTAACCCAACTTCGAAAACATTTGAAAACCTATCACCATTCATCATCCTATCAACGACAGAAACCTCAACTTTTGACCATATTTTCACGGTTGAAAACTTTACCAAAACTTCAATTAATTACTCCCTCCGTCCCACTAATAGATAACTAGTTCAAGATTGCACAATTCTCAAGTCAATAAGGAGAAATGAGTATTTTTTTTCTTCCAATTATACCCTTATGGATAATAATTATTAAAATTAGAAATATTATATCTCTCAATCTATACAACGGATATTCGTAAACTTTATACCATTGAATTTTTTAAAACACCTACATAACGAATATAAACATGACTATCAAATTATACATATTTCTTATACTAACAATAATCAATTAAAATGGTAGTTTTAGAAATATACCCTTGTTTAACGATATAGGTCAACTTTTAAAGGGACAAAATTTTAAAATAAATAAGTCATTTATTAGTGGGACGGAGGGAGTATAACCCAAACTTTGCTTCCTTTTTAACTTCATATTCCTCTTCTAACCCTTTACAAGGACTCACATAGTTAACCTCTGGCAAAGGATTGGTTCAGTGAACAGTAGGAGATGCGGCAGAACTAGTCATTCATTCAGGCGTTTTTATAAACACCCTGTCTGTAGTTTGCTGTTTTTGGCATGATATGTATACTATTGATTTTGTTTAACCTTTCATTTATCTCATTCCCTGCAAGATTGAAATTCATAATCAACAACAACCATTATTCAATACACGTTCAATCATTCAATAACATCATGATTCAGTCTTCATGATCACCATATGCTTGAGCCATTTCCTTGTTCTTTGATTCAACACACAACTATCTTCTTCCCTGTTTTCTATCAATAATATAAACCCATTTCTTATCTCATATTCTAACACATACCCAACAATCCATCTCTTCAATCAAAAGGAGCCAACCCTTCTCCTTCAGCAACGACATCTCTAGTCTTCAAAACCATGTCAGAACCCAGTTTCTGTTTCTCTATTCTTCACCAGCTCAAATGTTGCTTCCAATTCAAATCTAACCTCCACAACTTTGAAAACTGACTTAACCCCCATCTTCTATTCCATCTCGACTTCAAGAACTCACAACATCTATTCCACATTACCACCTTAAACTCTTCTTCATTTTCTTTCTTCTATTGCAAACCACCACTTCCTTGTACTTCCTATTTCAAGTATAAAACATCTCACCTAAGTTTGACGTGGTTACCCAAAGCTCTATCGACGTGTTTTGGCAATCAAACTGGTCTCAAATATGGCCTACCGAAGAATATGAGCTATTGTTCGACCTAGGTTTAATTTTAGGTTAAGAAAAAGAAGTTGATTTAAGCACCCAGGATTGAGATACGAGATGCCCTATTACTTAAATGAATTGGTTGCCCTGATTAAATGAACGTATGCCTTTAGTAATTCTTAAGGACTGCCCAACCTTGTCTGGGTTGTAAATAACACTCGTATGTAAAATGTTAATTTTATCCTTTTTGATAATTCTTCTTCTTTTACTTCATATGACTTCAAATTACCTGCAGAATAGAAAACAAGCGGAACATACACAAAATACAAGAAAAATAGCAAAGAAAACGCATAACCAATTGATAATAATTAAGGTATTTTAGACACCTATCAACAATAATACTAATTTAATTTTGTAGCCTGCTTATCTCGTCATTTGCGAAACATAACCCTAAAATCATGAAAATATAAACAACGATTTTGTGGCAAACCAAAGTGATGATATCTTTATCTTTAACCTATCAAATCAAACAAACACCAGGAAAATCCATATAGTTAGAGCATATAGTAATGGTAGCATTGTTTACATAGGTAAAATATTCGAAACTTACCAGGATCTGAGCCCTGACTACCCGTAAATCCTAACATTGTGTCAAAGGTTCTTGATGGTGATATCAAGTATGCAATTCACCGCGGAGTAAATCTAAAACCGTAAAAGTCTACATAAATATGCATCGTTGGATCATAATGTTAGATTCAACTAGGAGGACCTCACAATTTATTCATGTGCAACCAATATGTACTAACAGTTGATAATGTCAAAATCAACCAAGTTTCTCCCAGTATACCAGATATGCATCGAACCATCCTTACAACCAATATGCATCATTATTAGATTATAATATCAAAATCATTTACAAGGACCCAACAATTTATTTTTGTGCAACCGATATGTACTGACAATTAATAATGTCAAAATCAACCAATTTTTTCAGTATAAAAAATATATGTCATGTTGGATCATAATTTAAAAATCAATTAAAATGACCTAGCAGTTTATTTCTGTGCAACCAATATACACTGACAGTTGACAATGTCAAAATCGACATAGTTTTTTGTCCTCCAGTATAACCAACATGCACCGTAAGATCATAATATCAAAATCAATCAATGATATTTCCTATATAGGCGCAATTATATTACATTTGCAACACGATTGCACTCAGAAATTGAGTTACGAACATTATTCACTATGATTTTCATTTGAGCACTATTATGATAAACTCATCACCACCTCACCATTATTTCTCTTTCATTATGTATATGTATACGGTGGTTCAATTCTTTTTGTGAAATCAAAGGCTAAAAACTTACAGTCTTTCTACATAGCCAGTGCTTTGACAGCTGAATAACAGATGATATGACGTGGCAGGTTAATGTGGCGGAGAAATGTGTCCTTATTTTATCCACGTCACTAAAAAAATCTAGGTAATATAAAAATCTTTGTTGGGTTTATCCAACGGCTAAGAGGAAACTGATTAGTGTTTTTTTTGATAAAATCAAATATTTCTCTATGTAATTCGCTTCTCCATCTACATAAAAAGAACATAAAAGAGAAAGAAAAGAAAAGGGTTTCTATTTCCGCCTCTTTCTCTTTGCACCGCATCAGAGAAATCAAGATTATTGCTACAAAAACCATTACTTTTTATTGAAATATACTCACCAACCATCTAATTACATAGCAACAACTACATTTAAGATCTATCAATACAAGCTGGTGCAATTACCTGAGTTCCACTTTCAAATATTTCTACATGATGACACTTTATCAAGATAAATTCTGGTGTACACATTGTTCTTAAGTACAGTTCCATACTTTGATCACTGTGATAATTAATGATAAAACATACTCTCGCTTATTGTCGACTACATAACCCAAAAGATGAACAATGTATAACTGACTTGGAACTAGGTCCTTTTGGTGTCGTTAAAGAATTTTATCGTAGCTACATTCCTTATCTTTTTGATCGAAGCTACAGTCCTTTATCCAGTCCATGAAATTAAAAGAGGAGAAGAAACCTTAGCTAAGGGATTGAAAAATTAGTCTTCAAATTTGATATCATTTACGATTCATGAAAACCCCATAGTTTTACGGCCGAGAAGAACAGAAAGAGGAAAAAATGGTTCAATTTTTACCACTTAAATCTAACTAGTGATGTTGTACTTGCTTTATTTTTTCAATAAAGATCATATAAATTTCTTTTTGTTATTTCAGTGACGTGGATAAAATAAAGACGCATCTCTCCGCCACATTAACCTGCCACGTCATATCTGTTGTCAAGGCGTTGGCTATATAACATTTTCGAAAAATTTGTTTCTCAAATATTTACTACCTTTAAACAACTTTTCCAGCTGTCAAGGTATATATTGATTTTTTTATGTTACCCCCTTAGATAATATACTAAATTATATTACCTCCCCTATTAATTTAAAATAGGTAAAACATCTTTTTTATTAACTCTGTCATCATTTTTCTTTTAACTGTGCATGTACAGAACACGTGCGTGGTATTATAAAATGTTAAATTTTAAATCACAAAAATACCCTTTACCCTAAATTATAAACTGGACAGGTGTTTCAATAAAATTGATTTTATCTTAAGGTTAGATTTGATGGAAACAAATGACCGATTAGAAATCCATGTTATAAAGCTGTAAGTTTAGATCATTACACGTGAAATTACAGTAGAGCGAGAAAGAGAGTTTTAGAGATTTACTCAGTTATTATGATACTTCTAATGCATCTATAGTACTACTATTTTTGAAATTTTTTACTATTCCAATTGAGGTTTACTCAAGCATCATCATGACTCCCTTAATAATGGAAAGCTACCAATAAAGAAGAAAAGAAATCCTAGAAATCAAATGCATTCTATATAACTAAATCACTTCTGATTCCCATCCCACTACCTATAACAAAACCTAGCTCGAAAACTAAAGAGGTAGTCGATTCACAAGCTTTGATTCTTCTGATAAACATTTGGGCTATTTAATTATTCAAAATCTATACATATGAACATCCAAACCAATCATTCATTACCAATAAACCAATTTTCAACCTCAAACACATCTACATATCTGATAATTTCGAGCAAAACACACATATTTTATTCATAAAAATATCTTAAAACCCTAGAAAAATAAAAACCCATTTTATAATTTAACTAAAAAGTGAAATTTAAAGAGAAAAGAATGAAATCACAGAGATATATTGATGGTGTTCTGAATCTATTTCATCCTCTTCTTCTTCTTCTGATTGATCACCAAATAAATTTTACATCATTTGATGCTTTTTCTCTTCTCCACACATCTTTTCTCTTACGCTATCAGCTAACGATCTTGATTTTTGATTTTTAATATTAAAAACTCTCTCTCTTGCCCTATTGTAAAAGTCAGACAAGAACTTGTATTAATCACAAGAAATTTAGACAAAAACTTGAAAATGAGCCGTAAAACTAAACTACAATCAAACCCCTAATTCAACATTCAAGCAAACAGAAAATTAAGGAAAAACATCAAACATTTATGACATCTAAAACATAAAAAACAACAATGAACATGATTCCAATTACACATCCAAAATTTTTGTAGCATCACTTGTTCTACTGTTAGTAAACTATTATTAAAGAGGAAAGCATGACTGGAACCATAAATCAGTAATCGAAAGTATCGATTCATACTTCCAATTGCACAACCGTTGATCAATACAACCAAAAACAGAATTATACCCGTTCTCCCCCAATTGATTCCATTTCCTTATACAAGAATATCCATCTCTCTAAATATGATTCGCGTCTTTAGTTTCTTTGTACTGTGGTTGTCTCTAATGGTGGTGCTTATTAGATAGAGAATATCTTAGCTAGAGAATAGCTTGTAATATTATCTAGATAATATCTTAGCTAGAGAATATCTTATAATATTTCATTGATTCCAGTATATCTTGTTAGCTTGTTTAGGAGATTACGTTAGCTTGTTTAGGAGATTATGTTTGACCAAGATTGTATATAAGGGAATGTTATGCAATGAAAAGAGACAGAACACGAAAACAGTTCTCTACTCTTGTGTCTCTCGTTCACTTCCAGTTCTCCATCTCTGTATCTCTCGTTCATTTCATGGTATCAGAGCCAAGTTCTCTGCAGTTTTAGCGCCATGGTTGATGATAATACACCACCACCAAAAACTCCAAATCCAATTTATGTCCTTTCTAATTACGATGGCCCTGAAACAAGAATTACACATGTTATTCTCAGTGGCTCAAATTACGAGGAATGGGCCAAAGGATTTCGAGTGTCGTTGGGTGCTAAACGTAAGTTGGGTTCCATTAATGGTACTTTTAGTAAACCCGAAGATAATTCTGCTGATCTAGAAGATTGGTGGGCAGTTAATTACATGATTGTTGCTTGGATCTTTAACACAATCGATCCAAGCATTCGTTTTTTATCTCCTACCGCGACACTGCTCGAGAGTTGTGGGAGGACATTCGACAACGTTTCTCTTTGGGAAATGGTGTCAAAATTTATCAATTGAAATCGGACATTTCTGATTGCAAACAAAAATCTAGTGAGTCCATAATGGATTATTATGGTAGATTAAAGAAGCTATGGGATGATGTTAACGATTATGATGCTTTGCCGTCTTGCTCATGTACTGGATGCAAGTGTGGGCTTTTAGCGACTCTCCGTCAACGTCGCGAATCTGATAAGGTACGGGAATTCCTTATGGGGCTAGAACTTTATTATGCTACTGTTCGTTCAAACATTCTGGGGATCGAGCCTTTGCCATCTCCTCATACAGTATACTCACGGCTTGTGCAAGATGAGGAGGTTCGATTAGTTACTCAGCGACGAACAGAGATAGCTGCTCCGGTGGCATTTGCAGTTCAGGGACAGACATCACAGTCACAGTCACACACAGGGGGGTTGCACGCGCTCCGATGAGGTGCACCTACTGTGGTAAGCGTTGGCATACTGAAGAAAATTGTTGGGACAAGCATGGATATCCAGACGGTCGAGAGCGTAAAGGAACAGGTACTGGTCGTGACAAAGAAAAGATGGGGTCGTCACAACACAGTCATCCAGCTAAAACTCATGCCATTTTGGTGAGGTCTCCGTTGTTACAAACCATGTTCGTCTGAATGGTAAGGGGATCAACATCTAGATTATTGACTCTGGCGCGTCAGTTCATGTGTGTTGTGATGAAACACTGTTTGATTCATGTCGTTCAATACCACATATTAATATTGGATTTCCTAATGGAGTTCATATATCTGCTACTCAAGTGGGCAGTGTGAAGTTGAATGATGCTCTTATTTTATCCGATGTGTTATTTGTGCCTTCCTTCATTGCAACCTGATATCCGTCTCCCAACTCATATCTTCGCTTCCTGTAAACTTACAATTTACTAATTCCGAATGTGTTGTACATGACCGTACACAGAGGACGAAGATTGGTGTGGGTAAGCTGAAAGATGGGCTCTATTACTTGATGGGGGAACCGGCTTGTGTTAATGTCGTTACTGGGACTGAGAGTGTCGAATTATGGCACAAACGGCTAGGGCATCCATCATTGCAAGCAATGGAGCATCTTCCTCAAGTTAGTCGAAATAAACATACCTTAAATTTTCAAGCCTGTGCTATTTGTCATAAAGCCAAGCAGACTCGTAATATTTTTCCGTTAAGTGATAATAAGGCGGATGATTTATTTAATTTGATACATTGTGATGTTTGGGGTCCTTATCGTGAAAATCGTGCTTGCAATTCCCGTTATTTTTATTCGATTGTGGATGATTTTTCTCATTGTTTGTGGGTTTATTTAATGAAGACTAAAGATGAAGTTCCCGGTTTAATGTTAAATTTCTTTGCTTTAATTGATCGTCAATTTGGTAAAAGAGTTAAAATCATGCGGAATGACAATGGGACGGAATTTAATGGTCTTGCTACTTATTTCTGAGAGCATGGTATTCTCCATCAAACCTCCAATGTTAAGACACCTCAACAAAATGCTAGAGTAGAGCGTAAACATCGTCATGCTCGAGATTTACGTTTTCAAGGTCGCTTACCTATTGATTTTTGGGATGAGTGTGTCTTACCAGCTGCTTATTTGATTAATAGGACTCCGTCTCGGGTACTTCAAGGTAAAACACCTTTTGAGCTGCTCTTTGGTTGTGCCCCTAACTTTAGCTCACTCCGAGTTTTTGGGTGTTTGTGTTACGCCAAAAATCTTCATTGTCGTGATAAGTTTGAAAGTAGAAGTCGTCGTTGTATTTTTCTTGGTTATTCTTTCGGAAAGAAAGGTTGGCAGTTGTTTGATCTTGAGACAGGGGATTATTTACAGTCCCGTGATGTTCAATTTTGTGAGGATATTTTTCCACTTGCTAACCCAAAAGAATTAAAGCACTTGCACTCTTTGTATCCATCTGAATTTAATCACGAAAATGATGATGAGCTTTATGATATTGGATATGTTGCCACTGATTCTACCCGTCAAAATGCCCAGCCCTCTTCTGATTTTAGTACAGTACAGCAAGAGGTAGAGCATACCTGCAGCGATGACGCACAATGCACTAGTTCTGCCGTGAGTTTGGACATGGGTATGCACGAGGCTGTTCATTCGGGTACTACTGAGACTAGAGAAAATTCTGGTACTACAGAAAATGTGGTAAGGAATGCTGGCGACGAGGGTATGCTAGGTGATACAGAACTTGACCGGGGGACACGTGAGAAAATTCCGAACACCCGATACAAAGATTTTGTTTCTTTGGAAGAAGGAAGCACGACTAACACAATAACGATTTTCCCCAACGCTTCACCCACATCAGTCCGCGCCTCAGGTACTCCTTATCCCATAACACATTACGTGAATTGTCATAATTTTTCGAATGCGCATCGTGATTTTCTTGCAGCTATTTCCACCGACGTGGAACCCACTTCGTTCAAAGCAGCAATGATTAATCCTCGTTGGGAAAAGGCCATGGCAGAAGAGACTGCGGCTTTAGAGGCCAATGAAATTTGGAATGTCCAAGAATTTCCTTTGGCAATACATCGATCGGAAGTATGTGGGTGTTTCGTATCAAACGTAAATCCGTCGGTACAGTAGAAAGATACAAGGCACGGTTAGTTGTTTTGGGCAATCATCAAGTTGAAGGCATTAATTTTGGTGAAACCTTTGCTCCTACGGTAAAAATGGTTACTGTCCGAACGTTCCTTACTGTTGCTGCTATCAAAAATTGGGAGCTGCATCAAATGGATGTGCACAACGCCTTTCTCCATGGCAATCTAGCTGACGAGGTATATATGCGTCCTCCCCCTGGTTTTAGTAACGGTTTGTCTGGCAAGGTCTGTAAGCTTCGTAAATCACTATATGGTCTTCGTCATGCTCCTAGATGTTGGTACGCAAAATCGGATACGGCTTTGCACACGTATGGTTTTTCTGCAAGCACATCGGATCATTATTTATTTCTATTCCGCAAGAAGGAATTTGTGATAAATGTTCTTGTGTATGTCGATCATCTGGTAATCGCTCGGAATGATAGTAACGCCATCAACAATGTTAAAGTTTATCTTAGTACTTCTTTTCATATGAAAGACTTGGGAAAATTAAAATATTTTCTTGGGATTGAGGTGGCTCGTAGCTCTCGAGGAATTTTTATTTGTCAGCGACAATATGCTCTTGATATCTTGACAGAGACGGGTCTACTTGCGTCGAAACCTGCTAGTGTGCCTATGGAAGAGAATCATCGATTGTCCCTTTCAACCGATGCATCTATGGCAGACCCCAAACGGTATAGGCGCTTGGTAGGACGATTAATTTATCTTACCATTACTCGTCCCGAGCTTTGTTACTCTGTTCATATTTTATCCCAGTTCATGAAAAATACAACATGTTCTCAATGGGAAGCGGCCTTGCGTGTTGTGCGCTATCTTAAGAGCAGTCCTGGTCAAGGTATTTTACTCCGAGATGACTCTAATTTGGTTCTTAGTGCCTACTGTGATGCAGATTGGGATAGCTGTCCGGTCAGTCGTCGGTCTCTTACTGCTTACCTTTTCTTCTTGGGTGGTTCTCCTGTTTCTTGGAAGACAAAGAAACAACCAACAGTCTCCCATTCCTCTGCTGAAGTAGAGTATCGGGCCATTGCTTCCGCTACGTGTGAAATTATTTGGTTGAAAGGGTTGCTTCTAAGTCTTGGTATCGCGTATCCCGCACCAGTTTTGCTTTCTTGTGATAGTCAGGCTGCTTTACACATTGCTAATAATCCAGTTTTTCATGAACGTACGAAGCACATTGAAATTGATTGTCATTTGTACGTAATGAAATTCTCCGTGGTACAATTGTGCCTTCTTACGTTCATACTACCTCACAACTGGATGATATTCTCACCAAGGCTTTGGGTCGTGGGTCATTTCAATCACTACTTGCCAAGTTGGGCATTACGAATCTTCATGCTCCAACTTGAGGGAGGGTATTAGCTAGAGAATATCTTAGCTATAGAATATCTTGTAATATTAGCTAGAGAAAATCTTAGCTAGAGAATATCTTAGCTAGAGAATATCTTACAATATTTCATTGATTCCGGTATATCTTGTTAGCTTGTTTAGGAGATTATGTTTGACCAAGATTGTATATAAGGGAATGTTATGCAAAGAGACAGAACACAAAAACAGTTCTCCACTCTTGTGTCTCTCGTTCACTTCCAGTTCTCCATCTCTGTATCTCTCGTTCACTTCAGTGCTTAATTAAAATATAGAAGGAGGAGAGCTACAGAAGGAGAAGGCGGAGAAAAGATGGAGATGACCGGCCAAACAGTTTTGAGATCCGAAAAAGACACGTTTGCAGGGGTATTGGTGTCTGAGAGATTTTTTTTTTAAATTTCTTATACCCGCGTGTCGCACGTGGTGTCTTAACTAGGATGTCACGGAAAAGTTAACAGAAGGGATGTTTTACCTATTTTAAATTAATAGGGAAAATAATGGAAATTAACATATTATCCAAGGGAGGTAACACAAAATCCCCTAATAAACTTCTAGACTGTTCTAAAATTACGTTAAATAATAAACCGAAAATCAATTATTTTCTACTAAAAATATCATTAATAAAATACAAAATATCATTAATAAAATACAAATAATAATAATAAAATAATATTTTTCATAAATATTCCTCCATCATATTCCAAGCACAGCATCAACTAATCAATTTTTCTTAATCCAATTAAATATTATAAGATCTTAAATCTCCACCTCCACCATGACCCCATACCCCATATACCATACGAGATACCATAAAGTAAACAACAACAACCAAATTACAACCCCCCTTTGTTTAAGAATCAAATCTTTTTGTGCTTGGATACTTAAATTGGTTAATGTGTTAGTACACTATTCCTCATTTCAACTAATTGGTCAACTTGTCATGATTAGGAATAAAAGCAGCTTAGTCCTAGTTGGATTCTCATGAGAGCTGGAAATTATGGAGTTCCTACAACTAATGAATGGCTCAATGATGTTTTGGATCATGGTTGCAGAATTGGCATCGACCCTGTGAGTTATATTCTATCACCTCTTTATCTATTTTGGTTTTATTTTTCGGAATAATATCTTGCAGGAAACCCATTAGACTTTAAATATCAATCCAGGCAGCAAATGAAATTTTACAGAGAAATCAGTGTCTGCTTAACCCATAGTAAAGTGATATGAAAATATAAATGAGTATATTTTTTAGATGGTCTAAGCGAATACCAATATGTTCTAGATGTGGAAAATCTTCATAAAGATACAACAAATGATAAATAATTGTTTATTCCTTACCAGGGATTAGGCAATTTCTTATACAGAATCTTAAAATATTTTTTTGATCGGCTACACAATCTTAAAATTTGTTTCAGGTCTACTGTGAATTTCAGTTTTTGTAGTGAGGTTCTTATCTTTGATTCCCGCCATTACAGAATCTCCACTTACCGTACTCATAATTGCACATTTCCTTATGACTTTTTTTTCTTGATTTTGCAAAGGGAGCAGTTTCTTTTTTCTTCTAATGAGGTAGAGGAAGTTAAAGAAAAAATTTCTAAGCATAATCACGAGTTGGTTTCTTAGTATGATATAAATCTTGTGGATCAAATCTGGAAAGAATCAAGGGTAAAACATCCCATGGAACCTATCCGAGTGCATGAAATCAGATATGCTGGTGTGCATGTCTCATCAAAATTGTCGAACTTAAGATCAGATCTTTTCGAAGATGGTTCTTCATCTATTATTATTACTATGCTTGATGATATTGCTTGGCTGTTGAACTTGGTAATATTTCCAAATTAAGTTCCTTTATTTTTCAGAATAGCTTTTGTTTAGATGCTTTAATATGGATGCCATGCGACAATTAGAGACAAATTGTAAAGACAGATTTTCTTTGTAAATACTTTTAGCTCCATATTTTTGTTACTGATCAAGTCCGAGGTATAGAAAGCTGTAACTTTTATTGTTATCTTGGATTTTTTATAATTATATATATGACAACCATCACTAAGGTTTGTGTTGTTTCACATTCTTTTTTTTGTAAAGGGGAAATGACATTCCACATTCACAGGTGATGTATGCATATCTTATTGTGGAGATTGATGGGGCTAAATTGTTTGTTGATAATTCTAAAGTCACCCCTGATGTGCTTGCTCACTTGAAGAGTTCAGGAGTTGAACTGAGACCTTATGACTCCATTCTTTAGGAAATTGAAAGGTGATAAAAAATATCATCATAAACGTAATATTCATTTTACTTATCTGCTGTAGTTTGCTACCTTCTGGAAGGTGCTTTGCTTTTCAGTTTTCTTCTCTTGATGTATAAAACCAGATCTTTTGGGGTTTTTGTTCAATTATCACGGTTGATAAGGAAACTATTCCATGCGGTTTGTTTTTCTGAGGCATAACTATCTTTACAGTTTGGCGAACCAAGGGAGACAACTGTGGATGGATACTTCACGAGTGAATGCTGCAATTATCAGCACCTACAGGTTTGGAAAGAATAGAGCTTCTGCGGATATTGGTTATAAAGGCAAAGTTAGAGCTGAACGAAATAAGTCTGATGGTCATACTGGAAGACCCGCTGGGTTGTGCAAAGTTTCTCCAATTACATTGACGAAGGCAGTGAAAAATTATGCTGAGCGGCAGGGGATGCGGAATTCACATTTGAGGTATAGTAAGCGAATTTCTTCGTAAACCTAGTATTTCTGGGTTGCAGTTGTCAATATCTTTTATTTTATGTTCAGTCTTCAAGCTCGCTATATGATTATATCTCCTTTGTAGGGATGCGGCTGCTCTAACACAGTTTTGGTCTTGGGTGGAAGAGGAAATCCATAAGGGTGTGGTACTAACAGAAGTAGAAGTTTCCGATAAACTTCTCGAATTCCGCGTAAAGCAGGACGGTTTCCTGGACACAAGTTTCGATATTATTAGTGGTATAATAATGTTAAATTGGTTTACCTTTTTTCTTGTGTTCAATTGTGCCATTTGGATCTGAAACCTTGTTGTAACCTGAAAAGAAACTCATATAAGAATTACACATCATTTGATGATAATGAAGCTCTTTGGTATAAAGCATATGATGGGAGATTAGTTTTCTTTTTTATTATTTTATTAATAAAGGTACTTTTCAGGTTCTGGTGCTAATGGAGCTATCATACACTGCAAACCTGAGCCAGAGAGATGCGATGTTGTGGATGCTAAAAAACTGTTCCTATTGGATAACGTGGTCAATATATTGACGGTACAACGGACATAAAAAGGACAATACATTTTGGTGAGCCAACTTCAAGGCAAAAATAATGCTTCACCCGAGTATTACAGGTTTGAGAATCATTATTTTCTGAAGTACATGTTATTTTGTCAACTTGATTATTCTGGTAAGCATTAAAGGGGTTTTGCCGTGGTTAATGCATCTGACATGTATAGCATAAAGGTCCTGATGAAGCTTTACTGGACCGACTTAAATAAATTCATAATAAAATAGAAGTTCTCATACGAAGGATATACGATTTAATGAGGCTGTACATGTCATGCCATGATAGAACTGACCAATGTTTGGATATCTCGCTCGAATATCTTGAATGCCTTAAGATGAGCTGATTATACTAGTTTGAGTACACGATAAAAATAAAATACATTGACTGCCAATATTTAGAACTTCTGGTTTGTGAACCTGAACAAGTATTTATTTTGACTATCGAAATAAATAGACTAAATGAGTAAAACTGACCAACTGCATTAAATGCAAATCTCCATTCAGTGATACTGGAGATTCTTCTGTATTAATTACAAGGACATCTGACGCTTCGTATTTCATCACAGAAGCCTTTCTTTCTCAAGAGCATGCCATATCATTTAAATGGACATTTTCATATTTGCAGGGCCATATAGCTGTTGATCAGGCAGTGTTTCCTGAAAATACTCCTGGCTTTGTGCTGGATGCACTCGCTCGTTCTGCTCTATGGAAAGTCGGAATTGATTACCGAAATGGTACTCTTGCTGATATTTCACACTTATTTTTTTAGTCGGATACTTTGTGTATCGTCACATTCCGGAAAGAAGTTTCTCATTAGTGGTAAGTTTCTTGTTGTTACTTGTAGGAACTGGCCATGGTGTAGGAGCTGCACTAAATGTCCATGAAGGTCCTCAAAGTATGAGTTTCCGATTTGGGAATATGACTCCATTACAGAAGGGGATGATAGTTAGCAATGAACCTGGCTATTATGAAGACCATTCGTTCGGCATTCAGATTGAGGTACTTCCAGCTTTATACCATTGGGTAGCCAAACAAGCAATAGCTGCTACCGTTTCCGTGGTCCATTTAAAATTTTTTTGTTAACACCTTGTGTGATTCTTGTTGCAGAATCTCCTAGTTGTGAAGGAAATCAACACCCCTAACCATTTTGGAGGAATTGGATATTTGGGATTTGAAAACATCACTTTTGTCCCCATTCAGGTATGTAGTTGATTTTCTTAACTCAAGTACATGATCCCTTTTAGACTGATAGTAGTCTATTGGAAACACTTCAACTTGACTAATCCCATGTTTTTGCCCGTTTTGGTTTTTACTGGTGCAGGTTAAACTTGTTGATCTATCACTGATGTCTGCCGCTGAGGTTGATTGGCTCAATGATTACCACTCACAAGTTTGGAAGAAGGTTAGTATCCTTGAATCAACATTAAATATAGTGTATATTATCTTCTTCCACACCATAAATTTTTACTAAAACAGTGACCTTGATTAAACATATATGCTGTAACTGCTCTGTCTGTACAATATGCAACTATGGGTTCACTTATCATATTGGCCTGTCTGGGTTGGGAAGCTATGTTCTGGTCCTATTAGAAATAGATCTTCTGTCAAACTCTAGTTCTCATTTCACAAATTCTTTATGTTAACTGGTGTTATGTTGCAGGTTTCACCATTGGTCGAAGGTGCTGCTAGTAAATGGATATGGGACAACACACAACCACTTGTGAAACCGCAAAGTCTATATTCGTTCTCTATCTTCTAATTGATTACTTGGATTCATTTGTCTTCCAAATGTTCCTGTTTATTTTGTCATCTCATGTGTAATATAAGTTTCAGAAGATATCTGTCTTGAAGAAAATCTTGTAGCATAACTGGTTTCGTAAGCGTTATTGTACGAGGCTATATTATATTGTTAGGTTTGAATATAATTCCATGTTCTATTTTAAATTCTCACCTATAGCTTCTGAGAACTTTGTCACCAGTAATATAACTGAAAAACAAATTCAGACAAACTGTTGAACTTTATCTTGTTTCTTAGTGAAACGTTGCGCTTGAAATTTGCCAACCTAAAGGACTTCATGACCATGCAAAAGCTGAAGCAAATGTGAACTACATCACAACCACTAGAATTGCAAAACCTGCAACTAGATTATCTGATTGATCTGTGACTTCCAGTCTTATTGCAGTTGCAACTACTGCTTGGGAGAAGAACATCTGAACTCCAGCCTCTACTCAGTACTACGAGTTACTGAGTAGCTCGTGGCTCGTTTCTGTATCATATTGATTTCTCTGAGTTGTTGAAGTATATGATCTATAATTTCTTAAATAGGCTTTCTAACAACACCGGTAAGCTTCCATCCATCAAAAAAAAAGGAGAAAGAAAAGAAACCTAGCCATTTTGAGGGCCACCAAAAACCATTTTGTGGCTACTTTTTTAAACCCATCCCTTAGATGTGACTATGGGATAACCTAATGGTATGTAAAAATACTTCAATGCCCTCTCAGTAATCAAACAATTACCATTAACCCTGAACACTAATAAAAGATTAAAAACCTAAACCTAAACCATTCTCACATTCTTCTCTACCGATTATCAATCTCTGTATTTTCTTCTTCTTCTATTGTTTTTAAACTACCGATTGTGGCATTTCCAATTCATCGTAAACCAATTCATCGTATAATCGTAAACCAATTCATCGTCGTAATTACAATCTAAAAATGGCAAGAAAGAAGCAAACAACACGTCAACCTGCTAATACTAACTGTCCGGATTTTGCCGAGAGAATAAGAAATAGAGAGATCGTTGAAGAACATAACGAAGAACGCGAAGAACACGAAGATGATGACCTAGAAACGGAGACCGATTTCGATAATCAGACTCTCCAGAACTTTGTAATGGCTCCAATAAGGTAAGGGTTTACCATTATTTGTGTTTATTTTGATTCAATCAAATGAATTCGTCAGTAGAATATCAAGGGTTTTAGGTTAGATGTCATAATTGGTAGTTTCGTGTTTGTATTTAACTACCGATTGTGTTATTGTGCTTCATTGCTCATGAACATCATGCACAATCGGTGTTATGTTTATTCATAAAATACCTATTATATTCCTGGACCAAAATTTAGGCATAATCGGTAGTTTTATATAGGGTTAAATTTCCGATTATGGAAGTTAGTGATTCCTCAAAAACATCGAGCACAATCGATAGTTATGTTTACACATTAACTACCGTTTATATTCCTAGACCAAAGTTTAGGCATAACGGTAGTTTTGTATAGGGTTAAACTTCCGATTATGAAATTTAGTGATTCCTCAAAACACCGACCATAATCGGTAGTTATATTTAGTCATTAACTACCGATTATACTCCTGGACCCAAATTTCCACATAATCAGTAGTTAATTTTTTATGTAACTACCGATTGTATGTGTGTCCATATACTTTTCTGTTCCATTTCTATGCACAATCGGTAGGTAATATAGATCCCGAGCTATCGATTATGCACAATCAGTAGTTACTTTATTTTTTTGACTACCGATTATGAACATGCGTTTAATGTACTTTTTCTATCGATTAAGTAGTGATTAAACGATGTCTTGTTGGAAATAATTGTTCTTTCTTTTCTTTTTTAGGGAAAGGTGATCTAAGCATTCCCATGATACAATTCTTTCGGGGCCTCGTCATGTTGGGGGTAAGAAAGTAACTGCTAGTGCAAGAAGACAAAAGAGCGCTAGCGGAATTGTTATCACCGAAGGAACTCAACCAAGTGTTCCAAGAAGTAGAAACCAAGAAAAAGGATGACCAAGTGCTCCACAAGATAGATACTTTGAGAACCAAGTGGTAGACAAGAAGAAAGAAGTGGTACAAAGAAGCCAGCTAAGAAGAAAGGAGGACACAAGGTCCTCGACTCTTTGAGGATGAAGGGTATACAAGAAGGTCAAATCCCTAGGTTACCAAGAGATGGAAGAGATCTATTATTTGGGTACAAAGACTCTTGGGCGAAAGAAATTTACTCTACTGAGGTAATAATTATAAAACACCATTCTTAAAATATTTTCTTTTTATTCGTAGAAGTGTTAACTGTTATTCTAATTGTTTTTTAATTCGTCGTGTATATTAGGACCATTCTGATGCGGTTCGTCTACTCAAACCTACGGCTGCACCAACAAAGATGAAAGATTGGCCTTTAGAAGGTGAGTGTGAACGGTTCCAGCAAATTATACTGCACTCGGGGTTATCTCTGGCTGCCGAGAATTCAATGTTACATCACGACCGGGTGTCGATATCGGCCTTCATGGAGAGGATGTATCCTGAGACCGATACCTTCCACATGCCGTGAGGAGAGATGACGATCACCCCCGATGATGTGGTGCATATTCTAAGTCTCACTGAACATGGTACGACGGTGAAGTTTGATTATATGAAACAGTTAAGATGGGAACAACTTTATTTTTACACTGAGAGGTGCCTTGGTTGGGATCGAGCGATATCCGAGGAAGAGTTCAAACGGTGCGCTCCTTACAAAACTAGACAGTTCAGCATGGTTCAACTGATGAAAACATTCAAAGGCACCAAGGATAAAGAAAAGATAAACCCAGAGTTTAGCGATGACCAGGTCAATGCTGCAGCCACTGCATATCTTCTCTGTGTTTTGGGATGTGTCATTTTCCCCAATGGTAGTGGCAACCGGGTCGACGCCAACCTTCTACAACTTTCGCATCCCCTCAACAAAGTTCGTGACTATTCGTGGGGCACCGCATGTCATGCGTTCTTGATGGAAGAGTTGACAAAGGCATCTAGGGAACAGGCTAGCCAAATACCGGGAACGTGAGCCTACTACAGGTATTTTGGTAACTATATTTATGGTTTGATTGTTATTTATTTTTTCCTCTTTTAAGAATCAATTTTCTCATACTTGGTTTGATATGTACACTAGACATGGATCTATGACCATTTCCCGTCCCTCGAGTTGGCGAAAGAGAATCCGGCATGGGAGAAAGGAACACCCCGAGGAACAAAATACATTATTGAGGGCAACCATTCAAGGACTAAGGAGCAGGAATTGATTTCTTTGAGAAGGAAATTAGACTCGATGGCGTCCAAAGATGTATGCTTTGATCCAAAGAAGGAAGACCGAGCTGGTGGTCATATGGCGCGAAGGTCTGAGTTGTCATTCTACCATGGACCCTTGTGGAATCCCACTGGATATATCATGTACAATGCCTCTAGGGTGATGCGTCAACTCGGTTATGTCCAAGAAGAACCTATGAGTCACATCTTCGGCAAGTTCAAATTGGACCTGGAGAATTGTGTTTGTGGTAAGGACTCGATCACAGTAGTTTACTCTCTTAACCATCCGTTGAAGATTGGAACAACATGATGCAATACATGATCAACGAGGGGAGACCTGTAAACCGAGGTGATGACGCAGATCCACGCTATATGGTATGGTACTGGCAGCATTCTCATCTTCATGTGATCCGTGAAGATAAAGGAAAGACCACCAGGGTGTATGAATATACTTGCATCATCAAAGACAAACCCTATGGTTATGAAAGGCTGGTACGTAATGTTATTTCCTTTTGATTCTAGTATTACGGCTCAATATTTTAGATAATACTCGTTTGATTGTTATTGCCTAAAAACAGAAAAAAAGGTTTGCATTTTTCTCAAAGAAGATAGCTGGGTGCATAAATGCGGGAGTGCCTTCATCAGTTGAGAAGATGATGAAAGAGCATAAAGACCTCATTGACAACATTGATAATGAAGCCTATGCTAGCAATTGGGGAGAAATCTGCGAATAAGCCTAAAAGGCTAGCAGCAATGCCGACCAAAAGATCTCGCGGTTCATCGAGTGCTGATGCTAAAGCAAATGTCCCTGAGGGTGAAGCCAATGCCGCTGATGCTGAAAGGTTGTTAGCCCCTGGTGCTCGTCATCATCGTACCAAAACCAAACTCACTAAAAATTAGATTGTGGTTGTTTACTTTATGATTTTGTCTCTGGTGTTTAACATTACTGGTGTTTAACTGTCTAACATTTGAAAGGATTTTATGTTCTTTTTGTGAGTTATTAATTGATTTGCAAGAGATTTATATTTAATAAGTTATTTTGTTCAAATTTTACATTATAATCGGTAGATAAGTGGTTTGCAACAACTACCGATTATGTATATTCATCAACAATCGGTAGATAACAGTCTACCGATTATGTTAGTGTAATACAATCGGTAGATAAATATCTACCGATTACACTTACCCAGGAACTGCCTGTTCCTGGACACTTTTTGCACCATAATCGGTAGTTTAAATTGTTTTTAAACTACCGATTATGCATTTTCAAAATGTTGGATTATTGAAAAAAATTTCGATTTCCAATTTGGGGCTACACGAGTAATCGTTAGGTATGCATTTTCAAAATGTTGGAATTTGGATAATTTTTTCGATTTCCAATTTGGGGCTACATGCATAATCGGTAGGCTACAAAATTCTTAAACTACCGATTATGCATGTTCAAAATGTTGGAATTTTGATAATTTTTTCGATTTCCAATTTGGGGCTACATGTATAATCATTAGGTTACAAAATTCTTAAACTACCGATTATGCATGTTTTCTGTACATATTTTCTGTACACTCTTGTTATACCAGGCCTCAACGTTTTTTTTTTTTTTTGAAAAAAAGAGCTGTTAAGACAATAATCTATATAAGGAGGGTGACCTCTTCTCATTTAAGCACCTCCAATACATTTTAACTCTTTAACATCGAAGAAATAATCGTATAAATTAATGGCTCAACCGTTCACGGTAGAAGAAGATTTATCGTTATGTACGCTATGTGCAATTCTATCAGAAGCGAGGAGAAGAACGTAGGCATAATGGTGTAATGAGTATGAGTTATTTGGATAGTGTTCACGAACATTTTTGTGTTGACACCGGGAACCCCAATAACCGTAATAAAGCTGATCTTTTTTGTCGATTTCATTCTATAGGCAGAGAAGTTGATCCATTTGTGAATTTAACTTATCTTGTCAATCGATATCGTTTGAGGGGTGAAACTAATGATTAACTTATAGCGAGATCTCGAGGAATGACGACGATGGAAACGATCAAATTACCGTTACGAAGCTCATTTCGATATCATTAAGGTGATGGACAGATTCAACCCGTTTAAGGTTCGTCCACGTCGCTAAAGCTAAAGGAATTTTCCAAGACAATGTAAAATAATAATTAATATAATAATAGTGTAAAACACCAGGTTTATAAACAAAAACCAAAACCTAATTCTTCTTCTTCTCTACCTATTCACGCCTCTTTTTCTTCTCATTTCCTTCTCTACCTTTACCTCTACCTATTCTCAACTAAAACAGTTTCTTTTCCATTTATTTTCCTCTACCGATTCTTCTACTCTCTTTACTCTCATTCTCTATTGAAAATGGCTCCAAAATCTTTACCTAAACAATCAAAGAAGGGAGACGAAAAGATGGTGATAGAGAAGTCCAAAATCATTGAAATCAATTCGTCAACCGATTCCGATGAACTTCCCCTCCGACCAAAAAATGTTCCTACCCAATCAAAGAAGCGAAAGGAAAAGTAATTTACATCCAACTTTTATGTTTTTAGTCATTACTTTGAAGAAATCAGGATAATTCTTGTTTATAGTTTTCTGAAACAACGCATAATCGGTAGAAATCTGACGAACTTTATCTACCGATTGTGCCTCTAGTTCATCATTTCTAAAGAATATCATGCACAATCGGTAGGTATTGCGTAATTTTATCTACCGATTATACAATCAGACATTTACTGAAAACACGACCTACCGATTGTGTGGAATCGGTTGATATTTCATATTTTTAACTACCGATTGTGTGCTTTTGTTTATTTTTATAATAGATATTGTGTAGTTAGTTAATAATCAATGTTTGGGTATGTTCATCAGGGTTATGGATGAAGATGATTCCGATGAAGGTCTTTCTCCGGCTCGAAAGGCTGAATTGCTTTCTCGTCCTCTTTTTAATTTGCCGAAAGGAGTTTCTGATGTACAAATATATCAAATGATGCTGGATGATCCGGATTTATCACAAATGATGAACGATCCTGATTGTTGGTGGAACGGTCCTGACAATCCCTTCAATTGAGTTGATGTTTCATCTTCGGATGAAGGATCTGAGGAAGAAATGAATCGAAGGATAGAGGCTGATCCGGATTTTGATCCTCGACTCTTTTTCAGGGAGAAATACTTTTCAGGCATAAACGCATACTACAATGAAGCTGGAGAGTACATAGGTCCAGTTCAGGATGATGAAGTTGTTGCTGATCCTAAGGGGAAGGAGAAGAAGAAGAAGCGGGTTGAAACTAGGACCAAGTCGAGAGTAACAAGGAGTGGAAGAATTTCATGAGATCAATGAGATTGATCACTTTGAATTTCTATGATGTGTTTTGTTTCGTTTTTCGGATGTTTTTAGTTTTTTTGAAAAAGTTTTATGAACAATATGTAGTAAGTTTATTTGAACAAGTTTTTCTTCGGATGTTGAAATAATATTATGAAGTTAGATGTTAAGTACAATCGGCATAATCGGTAGATAACTATGTTTCTAAAGTACCGATCAAACATAATCGGTAGTTATTTATGTTCACTTACTACCGATTATGGCAGGAAAAGTCCTGGACAAAAATAACCAATACAATCGGTAGGAAAATTTGATCTTTAAACTACCGATTACAAAGTTTAAAATTTTAAAGTTTAATTCAATTCTGGCTACAATCGGTAGATATAAATTTTCAATTTCTACCGACTGTGAAAGTTGAAGAGTTAGAAATTTTGTAAGTTTTGAGAAATCCATTTTTGGGGCGACGCCTATAATCGATTGTTATGGTACTCCATTAAACTACCGATTATGAAATCAAAATCCAAAAAGGAAAACAATCTGTGATTTTTGTATAATCGGTAGGAATAAAAATCACGAGCCTACCGATTGTACAAAACTATAACTCAAAAAAATCAATCTAAAACACTCTCAATTTCTATTCCAAAACTAACTCAAATAATTTTCTAACACTAACTATAACCAAATTAATTAACTAATTAATCAAAATTAATATTAATTAAACAAGGGTAGATTAACCATTATAGAAAATATATGGATAAGGGATGTATTGATTTTACTTCATAATATCCTTATTTTGTTTTATTAGTAGCCCCAAATTGATTTTTGGTGGCCCTCAAAATGGCTAGGAAAAGAAAACATGACTTCTATCTATGAAAGGGTGTGTAGTCACTTCCTCATCCCACGGTGTTTTTGCCAATATGCTGTTGAGGTTCCCGACTAAACTGGTAGACCTGTTACTGATGTCCACTGCTGAGGTTGATTTGCTCAATTATTACCACTTACAATTTTGGAAGAGGGCCAGCATCCTTGAGTCAACATCGCAAGCATAGCATTTGTTATCTTCTCTGAGAGATCATGGATACTTTTTGAAAAAGTGGCGTCCATTAATCAAACTGTGCAACTGTTGGGTCTGTTCAACTTGCAAAGATGAGTTTCCTTATCATCGAATATCAGTTTGTGGTCGAGTCTAGAGAATCTTATATCAAATTTTGGTTTTCGTTTCATTCTATATTATCTCAATTGGTGCTACATTGCAGGTTTCCCTGTTAAAAGATGCTGTTAGTCAATGGCTTTGGGACAACACACAACAACCACTTCTGATACCATTTTTCTTTCAGTTACATATAGGGCATAGAAGAAAAAAAAAAAAAAGAGACGTCAATCTAAAATCAAGATAAATTTATTAGTCTTAAGTAATAAGTTTGCAGTAAAAACACAAAGGACAATTGGCCAACCATCCGTGTCTTTTTCTTTTGTTCCACCTTTCTGTATCAGTGCATATCCCCTTTCAGCCCTCGATTTTTACAACCTTGGGGAAGGATCATACAGGTTCTTCCCCCCCTCATGTGTACTACCATTTTGGTATTCGTTGTCATCGTCCATGAATTTTTTCCATAACCAGTGTTGCTTCCAAACCCTTTCAGTCATTTCTTCAATCGGAATATTCTTTGTTTCTGGAAGCAAAAACAACACGAACAGCGACATAACCAAAACCCACGCGGAGAAGAATGCAAAAATACCGTACTTGAGATGGCAAAGCATTGAGAGGAAAGCTTGAGCGATCACAAAAGTGAACAACAAATTTACACAAACTGTAATACTTTGTCCCGCTGATCTTGTTTCCAGAGGAAAGGTTTCACTTGGGATTAGCCAACCTAACGGACCCCATGACCATGCAAACGCTGAAACAAATGTGCACACCATCACAACCACCAAAATTCCAAAACCTTTCCCTAGATTGTCTGAATGGTCTGTCACTTTCAGTCCCAATACAATAGCAACTACTGCTTGAGAGAAGAACATTTGAACTCCAGCTTCTAGTAAGAGGGCACGCCTTCCGACTTTGTCGACTGAGTAGATGGAGACAATAGTGGAAAGTACATTTACAGCTCCTGTGATTACTGCGGAGTATAGTGATGCATCATTTTTGAATCCAAGTGTACTAAAAAGTACAGGGGCGTAGAACATAATCGCGTTGATACCAGTGAATTGCTGGAATATCTGTTATTACCATCATCACAACAAGGAAAAAGAAAACTATCAACTCCTGAACAGGTTTGTACTAAATATAGCAAGGATTGGGTAGCATTGACTACTAGTTTGTTTATACCTGCAGCGAAATGGCAATAACCAATTGCGGGCGGTTTCGCCTCTTTAACAAGTTCCGGAACGGGTGTTTAATCTCCTGAGAGATCCTACTTGCTTCGACGAGTTCCAAGAATTCTGGCTCAACATTCTCAGTACCTCGTATCTTCTTGAGTGCAATTTTTCCTTGTTCCAGGTGACCTCGCTCGATGAGACTGTTTGGTGTGTCAGTAACCAATATGGATCCTATAGTTAGCATTAGTGCTGGAATACCTGCCAAACCCAATGAGATTCTCCAACCATATCCACCTTTAATCCTGCAATTAGTAAAATGCAAATGTTACGTACAATCCATGGTTATTGACTAAACCACTAATCAGTCGATCTACTAGTTTCATGTTCTCCCACACATTATGCCATCTCCATCTTGCTGGTCCACATAATTTTGTGCAGTGAATTGGAAGAAAGATCTAAAGATTTTTCTATGTTAAATATGTCTTGGTTGCAACTTCCAATAGTCAATGCAATTCAGTTCACATAATTTAGAGCAAAATGCCAAAAAAGAAAAACTAGACAATTTATTCTTTTAAACTTGGAAGGGGCCGGACTGAAGATTTACTCGGGATTGTCGTTTGCCACGCAACACATAAGAACCAAACACCATTCATATACCAACACGTAATCCATTAAGCAACAACCGTCACTGGACAAATTGGCAATCTAAAGACCCAAGTCTGACTTGTATAGTTTTATTTCATATCCATGCATTTGTTTTTTTCTTTAGTTTTTTAATAACAAGAAACGTAATATATTTGACAAATTAGGCACAATAATACACTCCAAAATATTAGTCATGACAATCACATATTGGACTAAGTTAGAATTTTTTTTATTAAATGAATAAAAAGGTGAAACATATGGATGGTTGAACTTTACTTACTTTGCGGTTCCGTAATTAACAAGGTTTGCAAAGAGAATTCCGATGGTAACATTAAGCTGAAACAATATGTTTAACGCTCCACGTATTCTCGTTGGGGCGATTTCTGATAGAAACAATGGGACTGCCTGTAATTTCAATGTGAAAGGTAGGAAAACGTTACATAAGACTTGTAATATAGTACTGAATTACGACGGTTTTTTTTTTTTTTTTTGCTCGCGCACTATATTAGAAAAGACCATCATTTTGTTAGAGAAATTTATTTAGGCCAAGTTAAAAGAAATGCAGTATATATTAAGAATTGCTTCACTTTCTTGTTACAAGATATACAAGTAGATAAGGAGACATTAACCAAGTAGTAAATCTTATTATTAGCCTAATCTCCAACTCCATTCATGCACCAATTTGGGCTAAGGATAGACTTACTGACTTCAGAAGAATTAGACCACTCAAAAGTAAAGCTAGAAAAGAGTGTATTTAAGGTTTAGAAGAAAAAGAAGCACCAAATGAGGATAAGAACTTTACCAACAAAAATAGATAAGAATGAAAAGAAAAATTGGACCATCTTTTGTTTGTTTTTTTAATTCCTTTTTCACATTACAAAAGTATTTTTCTCTCTTTTTATTGTGCAAATAATCATTAGATATTAAGAATCTGATGATGAAAACCTTCATTAAATAAATATCAAGTTGGGTGGTGATTGAATTTTGAGATAAAAAACAATTTTTTTCTCCTTTGTTTTTTAGTATGATGATGACACTGTATGGTGATATTTTGATTCTAAAAGTCCCAGTGTTTTGATTCTGTACCCTAGATGATGACTCCCACACATGGTCATGTTGCACCAAACACACCAATTTTCATGATGTTTAACAGCCAATATAGGGATCATGAGTCTAAAACAAGTAATCGGACATCCCATAACCAAGTAATGAATTAAATCTCATCACTAATTCTATATATTGTAAGACTGAAATGTATACCTGATTAGCAAACCCAACACCACAGCCAAGTAAGATCCTTCCAACAATGAGCATAGCAAGATTTTGAGCGCCTGCATTTAGTATAACCCCAGCTATAAAAAATACACCGGCAATGAGCATGGTAAGTCTTCGACCCAGTGTCCTTGTTGTGTAAGATGCGAAAAACGTAGCTGTTAAACCGGCTAAATACAAAGAAGATGTGAATAGTTGGAGTCCTTGGTTATCATATTTGCAGTAGTTACTGTTAACTCCTCCTGCGTTTTTAGTTTGACGATATACAGCCGGAAAGAACTTTTTCAAGAAGTCGTCCATTGCCGTCACACCCCCTATTCATATACATCATAGGAAGAAAAATCATGGTGTTAGGATTGATTGAAACCGTATTCTGTATGCGGTGAATATTTGGAAACACTTTGTGCAGTAAAAAATGAATACATGTACACGAAAATGTTTTAGCATGATCCTATGGTTGATATGGACCACACATGGAATGATAGAAGTGGAAGGGAAAAAGAATATATATATATTACTGACTGAAGATATTGTTCCATTCCATGGTTGGGATGAGGTATGTTTGGAAAACAAGGTGGTGGACCAATCTAGCTAAGTAAAGAAAAAAGACTCCATGTGGTTTTTCTATCAACATGCTTGTCTGGACCTTAATCAATAACTACTAAAAGACACCACAGATTTGGAAGTTTAGAAGGTTTCAAGAAACTATCTAACTAGGATTTTTTCTTTTCCTTTTCTTTTGGATGATCAAAGTAACTAAAAATGGTGTTTTGTTGATATAGCTCTAATTCGACGACATATCTTCGTATTTTCTTTTGGGTAATATACATGTTTGATTTACAGGATCTAAATGAAACCAAATGAATCACACATCATTTACTGATTACTTAACGAAATATGCAATAAAAAATGGAATTTTAAGGAAAAGGAAGGTAAAACTCCATTAAAAACCAATACTTAAAAGTACAAACCAGAAACTCCGACGTCGTAACCGAACATCAAACCACCAGTAGCAGCCATAATACAGGAAATGATAACAATAGGTGTTATTTTGGCTTCAAATTCCACTCCATTTCTGTTTATTGGAGCAGCTGACATTCCTGGCGCCATTTTCTAAATTTTCAAAGAATATATATATTTCAGCATGCAAATGAAGATGTGCAGTTCGTACAAGATATATAGAGGAAGAGAGTTAATAAAGAGTTTAGATGAAGTAAATGTTATTCGCAGAAGATGCATGTATATATATACACACATAATAGGAACCAAAGAATCGAAGAGTTATGGGACATCGTGAATAGATGATGCACGTGGATAATCCCACAACTTTGGCTTTTGGCTTGACCATTTTCTTCTCTTTAAGTCTTAATAACTATTTTCTCTTTTTCTTCTTGTTATTTTAATTATTTTGTTATACTTAAAAGTTTAATTTCTTATATAGTCGATGATGAGTTTGGTTAATCAGGTATATTTAATTAGTTCTTAGAGGCTGCTAATTAGTTTGTGGGTTTTGTACCTGATCGCTGATAAATGGTTGAGATTTTAGTCCAATAAAATGTCAGATCCAGTGGGTTGCGGATCGATTAAGAAACCGTTAAGAAATATCTTATCAGCACTCTAACATAAGATAGTAGTGGGCTAAAATAGTCAAATAAGGTAGACTCCCACCTTATTTTTTTGATCCGACTCGATTACTATGAACACTCGGAAATATTTAAATCATTTAAATTTTTATATCTAGTTTTTTGATCCAAAAAACTAAATATATCCATATTATTAATATTTTTTGAATCAGATATAATAAATTAGATTCGGACATACTAATAAATTTTAGACAAATCAATAGATTAAATAATTAGTAACCCAAAAATCATGAAAAGAGACCGTTCGTTTTGTGAGAGAAAATGAATGAAATATCCATAACTAAACAAGATCTTGTTTTGAGTACCTCTTGATGGGCATTTAGTAAAAAACAATAGAGAAACAAAGAAAATAAGTTACTATTGGAATTCAAAGGTTTGAAAAACAAGTCAATAAACACGTGAGACTATGACGCATCTAGTATTAAGCTGAGATAATTATGTCATGAGATTCATCTTTTTTATAGATTTCAAAATGTGTTCAAATTAAGTTAGCATGACTGCATAAGAAAGAAACGTGGTTAGTTTTCTAAGCTATGTATTTAAAAATATCAACTAGTTTCTGAAGTCCGCGTATACTAAAAACAGGGGTTCAGTCGGTTTGTTTTTTCTTCAATACTTTTTGGAGTGTATTGTGTGAAACCATAAAAAGTTGAAATGAGGGACTAACTACACTACAGTGTGCGTAAATATCAACCAACAGGTGAACAAAACAAAACTAGACTTGTCTTCTGCAAATACATACATGACCTTTTTGATGCTTCTAGCTAGTCAATATCGACGCAATGTATACTTTAGTTTTATTTAAAGGTTATGATTAGAGTCGTTCATAGTCGGTTTCTTGTCAAACCAAAACCGAAACCGGTATATTCGATTTTCCATTAATCTTTCTAAAATCGTTCCATTTACCGCCGGTTCAGTTTTATTCGATTTTTTTTCGGTTTTAGTTTTTTTCAGCCGGTTTCGGTTAACCGGTTGGTGGTGTCAGTTTCATGAAACTAACAGTACAAAATTTAGAAAAAAATCAAAAAAATAAACATTTTTACATTTATTCTTCATTAAATTCCTGCAGACATTTAAGCAATTCAAACAACATAATATTCCAGCAATCTTTGAACACAAACACATCCAAAAAATCCATTCTTAAAGACAAAAACAACATTCATTCTTCACTAAATTGCTGCTGCTGTTGCTGCTGCTGCTGCTGCTGTTCAAAAAGCCTGCTGCTACTGTTCAAAAAAGCATGTTGCTGCTGTTCAAGAGGCTTTAAAAGCTCTGGCTTGTAGGAAGAAGTGACAAAATTAAACCATGATCTCAGGCAATCCAGTCTTGACATCACTGAAACAGAAATCATAATTGTGACAAGTTCAAACTCTCCTATTAGTATTAACATAAATGTGCATCTGATACTATACGAAAACAATAACACCTTCAATCTGATAAACCTACTAAAAAAAGGTTTAAGTCAGTAACAACAACTAGGATATCTGGAAGTTAGTCTACCTTCCCGTCCTTAGCCTAAGGTGCTTAAGAAACCCAACATGCTTATGAACACAATAAGGAGAGAGGTCAAGCTCTGGATCCCTCCAACAATCTTGAAAAATTCCAAGAACCTATAATTGACAACAAAAACACTATAACCTTAAAATTAGAATGCAATTTGGATCACAGTAAAGAAGAATACCATGCAAAATCAATCAGGGGCTCATATGGCAAAGAAAAAAAAGCTTAAGAAGTGGGGAGAAAAAAACAGAGTCAGTAACAAAAGAGGAATAAAAGCTACAAGAATTATACAAACCTAGATGATTAGCACAGATCTTCAATGTCTTAGATTGTCTCTTGAAAACCCACCTTGAAAAATCTAATAAAACCAGAAGAAAATGAAATTGGAAGAGAAAAATCAGAAGATAGAAGAAAAAAACTGTGATTATTAAAACATCGAGTGGAGAAGAAGAAGAGAAGAGATTGGAAGCAGAAGATAAGAATCAGAAGATAGAAACTTACTGTGATTCACTGATTCAGTGAAGGAATGCAGGAGGGCTGGAAGTGGAGCCTGGAGGCAGAGGCTAGGGTTCTGCTGAAAAAATTGGAAGAGAATTAGGGTAAGAGAGTTAGAGAAGGGTTATATATAAATGGTAATGGAGGGTGTAGATTTAATCTATCAAAATCTATATCAACGGTGTATATTGCTCGGTTTTCCATGGCATAAGGTTCGGTTTTTGGCCAAACCAAAACCGAAACCGTGACTATCGGTTTCTAGGATTTTTTTCCAAAACCGTTCCATTAACAAACGGTTCGGTTCTGTTTTTCTATACGGTTCGGTTCGGTTCGGTTTCCGCAGAAACCCGTTACCATGTACAACCCTAGTTATGATGCAATGTATTTTAAGAGTCTAAAAAACTTGAGTCATCAGAGTAACTCTGTCGATTCATTTAGAAATGAGACAGATAGATAGAAGGGAGGAGAATGAGACCTGTAACAAATTACATACCGAATCATGGATGTAGTGGAGAAATATATGAGAACATGTATAAGCATCCTAGGTGAGGAAATTATGATACTAAAGTAAGAGTGAAGTACTGAAAAGGTCTTTGGTCTTACACGGTAAACGATACATCTACCACATCAATCAGAAATTAGGACGCGTGGAAAGTAAAAGAGAAGATCAACGGCCAAGTTTGAATGAGGAGACAAAGCATTAAATGAGCTTACAGAGCACGCGTGATGTGGTCAGAAGCATTTAATGTATCTGACAAGAATCGATACATGTTCTCCGGGTCGGGACTAAGGAAGGAACAAGAAACCACTGTCATCTCGGGTCATGTCCAGAGCAAGTCAAAGACAAAAATCACCGTATCGAGAGAATTAGAGAAGACTCGAGACATGGCATTTAGAGAGTCGGGTCACACTCCCGAGCAAATTACAGCAACTCAGGTATAAGCGTCCAACACTGAAGTTTGGATATATAATAGCCTTTGTCTATAAATACTAAATTTGACCAAGAAAAAAAATACAAGTTTTGTTATTTGGAAAAAAGATAGGAAAAAGCTAGAGAGAGTAGTTGTGAGAGCTCATTGTGAAAGAAAATATATTCCTTTATAAGTTCAGCTTCATTCAAATAAGATCAAGCATTTATCCTGGTGGACGTAGATAATTATATCGAACCACGTATTTTTTTAGTATGATTATCGTTGTTATGTTCATAGTCTTATTTGTTTATCTTATTACTTGTAATTGAATGGTTGAATTAGTGTAGTTAGATTTTATACAACTACAATGACAATATATAATTTATGATGAAATTTCCTAATAACTAGCTTTTCTTCTTTCATAGAGGTTATTATCTAGACTATTTACTGTATTTACTGATCCACGACCATGTTATCGGGTTCATCCACGTTATATAATTAATAATTTACTCTTTAAGAAAATAGAGACTTTATTATTTTTTATTTTAACTGCTATTTTTGATCCTCAGAAAATAAATCTTAGGCAACATATATCTATATGGGTGTATTTCTCAAACCTACCGTAGGCGTTGTTAAAGTCTCGTGGAAACCCTTTGGTATGTGTGCAAATTAGGGGTGTAAATGGGGCAAAACCGGCAACCCGACCGATCTATTAAACATGCCAGGCCGAATGGGTTTGGATTTTTGTAGGTAAAGCTTGAGCTTAATCTCTTTCTATTGAAACTCCTCGATAGCTAGCATGGTGGAACTATCTTCTCTCATTCGCTTGGCTGAAACTTGCATATTTTGGTAGAGAAGCTCTCACGGCGTCACTTGTAAATTTTTAATCACCTAATTAATTGATGTTTTTTTTTTTCCGTGATGGAAATCCACTGTATGATTGGTTAATGCTCTTCTTTAAAATCACATTTCTCTTACACTAATAACTTAACACTTTGGGGTTATCTCCGACCTTCAAAACAATGTCATTTTTTCCCAATTTTCAAGTCATTCTATAATTACAGGAACACATAATGGAGTATGTATGAAATACTTGGTACCACTCTAAATACCAAATAATCTCCCAGTCCCGATATCATTCAACGAACAGCAATATCCTCATCAATCATGTGGCGTATGAATAAAAATGGAGCATTTCATTACGCAACATCGGCATGTACCACAACAACTCCAAGAGTACTACTATACAAATATAAGGGTAGCTGTGTAAAAACCTAGTTTTCACTTTCCTTTATAATCAAAACACCTAGGTTAAAACAAAGGAAGCTTTTTCCTTCTGCGATTTTTCACTCACCGATCTTCATTACTCATTAATGGAGTTTCATCATTATTGTAACACCAACCACCAATAAAACCATTTAACTTTCATTACCTATGGATGTAGGAACTTCAATGCCAAACCATGTTAATCGCTTGTGTCCAGTTCGTATTTGATTTGCTGAACTTAATGTCATCTTATATGTCTGTTTTTGATAACAAATAGTTACAATCAACGGGTAAGTCATCTTCTTTTGTGAAATAGTTGTTGGATATACTCATTAAACTTGTAAACTTATTCAACAGGGTCATTCAAGTATAGTTCCTATCATATATGATCTTTAATCTCAGTATGTGTATAAAAACATATTTCATTAATGAAACATTCAGACTTTGCATTCCTTTATGATATCCGATTACGTAGGTATTAAATCTATTCGTCCGATTCTTTTCCATGGCTTGTACTACCACCACCTATGATATCCCAAATCTTGAAAAAACAACTACTATTCATTACACTCAAGCTTGATGATGACAACTTCCTCATATAGAAGGAACAAATCAATTTGTTTCTTACCTCCCTTGAACTCACTGTCTTCCTTAATTCAACTGTCCAAGATCCTGTTGCATAAATTCTTGATCAAACAACCCAAATCACTGTTCCTAATCCTTTATTTCTTCCATGGCGTAAAAAAGATACACAATCCTTCATAAATTTCTTCAAGCTAACTTCTCTACAAATCTCCTTGCCCGAGCTCCAACCTTTAATTATTTTCTTGAACTCTACCTTTACCTGGAAAAAACCTTTACTGCTCAATTCACTGCTTGAACCCATCATCTTCTTACTCAGCTCCAAAAAATTCAAAGAGGTGCCAAAACCATCAATGAATATTTAGGTGTCAAAATGGTGTCAGATTCACTTGCCTACACCCCTACTCATGTTTCTGACCCTAGTCTTGTGTATCATACTCTACGTGGTCTAGAATATGAATATGAATATGGCCAGTTTGTTACTGCAATAGAAACCAGAGAAACCTTCACATATTTTGCTCAGTTGGATCCTCTAATAAACCATGAAGTATGTCTTCGTCAATCTCAAAAGTTAACCTTAAACTCTCAATTTACTTACCTTATATATTGCTCTCGTACCCAGTCTTCAACTACCAACTTCAATTCTATAACACACAGCTAATCCAATCAGAACCGTTACCCTAATGTAATGACCCGACCCTCTACCGATATTGTCTCCACTTAGCCAATGCGGTTATCCGCCAGTGTGGTTTTTTTTCAATGGGCACCGATGCGGTTATCCAGCAGCAGCTTCCAAGGAGGTCACCCATCCCTGGATTACTCCCATCCTAGCACGCTTAACTCCGGATCTTTTTGCCTATTTTGTAGAAAATTGTGCTGAAAAGTCCTCGCTGTTAGGAAAGGACAAACCATTACTTGTATTCCATTCGGTGAACCCTACCTGCCGAATCAGGGTATTGCAATACCACCACCTTAAATTGGAGTCGTCCTCGGCTCCGGAATATGTAGCTCTGATCTCCGACGTTCCTTTCCACTCATGAGACCAGTACTTGACCCAACCCCTCCAGCGTACTCTCTCAACCTCGGCATGAGACCCCTCCCCGACTCTGATACAATTTGTAATGACCCGAACCTCCACCGATATTGTCCCCACTTAGCCACTACGGTCATCCGGCAGTGTGGGGTTTTTTACGGGCACCGCTGCGGTCATCCTGCAACATCTCCCTAGGAACTCACCCATCCTTGGATTACTCCCGTCCGAACACAATTAACTGCAGAGATTTTTTCCAACTCTGGAACCAATTGTGCTGAAAAGGTCTCGGTGTTTGGAAACGAAAAACCATTACTTATAATCCATTCGGAGAACCCTACCTTCCGAATCGAGGTATTACACCATGAACGATCAACATCTTATTATTACCATGGTAGTAGAAATGGTGGACATGGTGGTCGAGGAGGAGGACGAACTCAATGTCGTGGAAATGAAGGTGGATTTACAAATCAACATAACTATATGACACAACAATCTATACTTGGTACCCCGCCTGATTTTTACGGTACTAATTCTCCATGTCAACTATGTAACAACTGGACATGGTGCTTTTTATTTTCTTCATCGATGTGATTATTCTTACTAAACAACAGATATTTCGTAAACCTTTGCTGCCATGCAAATTAACGGCACACCATATGACCAACATTGGTATTCTGACTCCGGTGCAACACATCACATGACTGCAGATGATGATCAAATGTTGAATAAAGTAAATTATCAAGGAAATGAACGCGTTGCAACGGGTAATGATAATCTCCTTCCTATTCTACATACTGGTAGTATTAACTTACGAACTCCCATTATAGATTTTCTCTCCAAAATGTGCCTAACATTCAAAAGAATCTTATATATGTTTCCCAACTTACAAGAGACTTTAATTGTTTTATTACCTTTGATTGTGATGGTTTTGTTGTTCAGGACTGAATAACAGGGAAACTATTGCTCCAAGGACCTAGTAGGGCTAGTCTCTATCCGTTTCAACTTGATACAATGTCTAGTTCAAGTTGTCCTCCTTTTGTTAGTGCTAATATATGTGTGAAAATTATTGCTGATGTTTGACATATGTGATTGGGTCATCCTCATCTTCAAATTCTCCAATTATTAGCGTCGAATAAGTCAATTTCTTAAAAAAAAAACAAGCTCTCAGGTCTTTTTCGAACTTGTATTCATGCATAACATCATAGGCTCTCATTGGTTTTGAATGAGAATAAATCTAATGAAATTTTATTTAAGATCCATTCTGACCTTTGGGGTCCTTCTCCAGTAACTTCTAAATCTGGTTTTCGTTATTTTTTGCTTCTTGTAGATGATTGCTTACGTTTTACTTGGTTATATTTTTTGCATAATAAATCTCAAGTTTATCAATGTTTTAAATTTTTTAAAACCCTTCTTAAAAATCGATTCAGTGCTTCGATAATTTTTTTGCAGAGTGATGGTGGTGGGGAGCATGTCTCTCATTGTCTCAGAAACTATTTAGTTGCAAATGAATTTTTTTTTACCAGTTTTCATGTCCGCATACACAACAACAAAGCACTATCGCGGAATGCAGTGTACTTGATAAACCGAATGGGCACTAAAGTTCTTCAAGGTTTTTCTCCTTATGCGAAATTATATAATCGCTCTCCTGAATAAAACTTTTGAAATGTTTTCGGGTGTCGTTGTTACCCGTTCCTTGTTCCATATTGTCAAAATAAACTAGATTCGAAAACAAAATCGTGTATCTTCTTAGGATATAGTGATATTCATAGAAGCTTTATATCCCTCTCTTGTTGTTTTTGATGAACAATCATTCCCATTCGCTGCAGAAACTAACAATCCATCCTTCTATGATTCTTCTATCAATATATGACTTTTTTGGCTTCTATTAAATGATGTGTCAGCACCTTCAATCACTTTCATACGTCCCAGTCAAAATACCCCACCTTCTAATCCTATCGAATATTTTACTTCACCTTTACAATCTCAACCAATTTCTAATCCTACTTAATATTCTCCCCCTACCAAAATCCCAACCAGTTTCATATCTCCAAGACTCTATAGCTACAAATTCTCCATCTTTAGTATCGGTTCCCATACAAGTTCCAAATTCACATCCTATTGTTTTACAACCTCCATTAGTGGTTAGTATCCCAGCTCATATGGCTCATTCCTTTGTTCCAATTACTCCTTAACATACCATTGTTACAAGATCACAATCAGGTATCCACAAACCCGGAGTTCCCTTTTCTCTTCTTGCTAATAGAAATCCAATTCCACAGTGTTTATTAAATGTTTTGCAGGATATACCTTCTGAACCTACTTGTTTTACCACTGCATCCAAAGATCCAAAATGGCAGAAAACAAAGCATAATGAGTTTAATGTTATTCTCTCCAATAATACTTGGTCCTACATTCCTTATGATCCTAGTATCAACTTTGTCGTATGCAAATGGGTGTATCGAATTAAGAAAAAATATAATGGTGGTATCGATCGTTATAAATCACGTCTTGTTGCAAAAGGTTACTCTCAACAATTTGGTCTTGATTATGAAGAAACCTTTAGTTCTGTAGTAAAATCTGTTACTATCAGACTAATATTGAGCATTGCGGTTACTGAATCATGGCCTATTCGACAACTAGATTTCAAGAATACCTTTCTTCATGGTTTCTTAGATAAGATGTCTATATGGCATAACCTTCTAGTTTCATAAACAAATAATATCTTGCCCATGTTTGTAAACTCCACAAAGATCTATGCGGTCTCAAACAAGCACATTGTGCTTGGTTTACTAGGTTTACTTTCTTTCTTTTTTTAGTTGGTTTTGTGGGCTCTAAATAAGGCTCCTTTCTCTTTACTCAGCCGTCTAACAAATGAATTTCGGTTTACTCCTTTATGTTGATGATATTTTGTGAACATGATCAAATCCTACTTTACCTATTATCATTGATGATTTTCATAAAGAATTTTCCATAACTGATCTAGGTGATGTCAATTGTTTCTTAGGCATGGAAATCAACAGGTCCAAGTATAATCTTCATCTTACCCGAAACCGTTATACTCTTGATATTCTTAATAAAGTCGATTTTCTAAATGCCAAGCATGTATCCAGCCCATGTTCTTCTGGAGGGAAATTATCGATGTATGATGATATTTTTTTTGCTGATGTAACTTTATATCGTAGTTTAGTTGGGGCTTTACAATATCACATGTTAACAAGATCGGATATCACTTATTCGGTTAATCAAGTGAGTCAATTTATGCATTCCCTTACTGATATTCATTTTTTTGTAGTTAAGAGGATATTAAGATATCTAAAAGGCACTTTGTTACGTGGTCTGTTCTTTAATGCTGCATGTTCATATCAACTTCGAGCTTTTAGTGATGCTGATTGGGCAAGGAATCCGGACACTCGACTTTCTACCACAGACAATTGTGTGTTTCTTGGTAATCATCTAATCTCCTGGTCGTCAAAGAAGCAACCCACGGTTGCTCGCAGAAGCAATGAAGCAGAATATCGCGCACTTGCTACGACAGTAGCTGATATAACATGGATTCAGTACCTCCTCAAAGATCTGTCCATTGTCATAACGCAGACTCCTATCTTATATTGTGACAATGTCAGCGCCACATACATGGCCTTCAATCCTACAATGCATTCTCGTACAAAGCATGTTCAAATAGACTATCATTTTGTTCGTGAACGAGTGGCTCGTCGTTTATTAGAGGCTAGTTACATAACTACTTGGAGTCAATTTGTTGATTTTTTCACCAAAGGTCAAGTGACATCAAGGCATAAAGATCTATCAACCAAGCTCTCACTTATGGATTCTCCTATGCTCGAGGGGGGTGATAACGGATAGTTACAATCAACAGGGAAGTCTGCTTCTTCTGTGAAATAGTTGTTGGATATAGTCAGTAAACTTGTAAACCTATTCAATATGGTCATTCAAATATAGTTCCTATCATATAGGTTCAGTAATCTCAGTATGTGTATAAAAACACATTTCACTAATGAAACATTCAGACTTTGCATTATTCCTTTAGTTTTCTCTACATTTTAATCAATTGGTTGTGCTATTAGAAAAATGGTAGTCACACTGCCTATTGTAAAGTATTCTTACTAATCTAGCAATATGTGCCCAGTTACTTAAGCATGAAATTGTTGCTAAGAGAAAGGTTATCAACCCTGTTTCTGATGCAGAAGGCAGGGAGAGACATGTATCATATGAAAAAGAAATCAACTTACTCTTCCTTTCAGAAGCATTCCACCAACAGCATGCTCAACTAATTCTTTCAGGAATTCTCTGCTGGAGCTGATCGGAAGTCTCTACCTTCGTACCACCTGGTCTTCGAGAATGTCTCCTATATAGCTTTTCATTCTCTTCTTCCCAGATACAGAAACTTTTTCTGCTTTGATCTTTGTTCACAGATACACATTTGATATCCACGGTTAACTAGCAGCCATTCCATTAATGTAAGAGATGACAACCATTTATATTAGATAACAAGCTGAAACAGTCGAAATTGCAGATTCTAAAATGTTGGAGAAAAATTATTCCTGTAACAAAAAAAACAAACCAAAACAC
>JAJJMC010009994.1:2853962-2871637 GCA_023531435.1 Papaver californicum | reverse complement strand
GGCTCACGCCAGCTCACGCAAAACACACGCAAAAACACACGCAAGCTTCGCAAGCCCACGTGCGTGCTTCGGTGCGAAGCACCGCACATGTGTGAATTTTCCCACTAGCCCATTCCCTTAGTCTATATCCAATCCACATGTTTTTCCTTTAGAAGTAAATTTCGTGGTAATTAGATAGACTTCATCCTTGGTTTATCCCATGCGGGACAAACCAAAGGTTTCTCATTCACATAGAAGTGAAAAATGGATTTTTTATTTCCACACACAATATAGGATAGTGACCCTTTGGTCCCATCAAGATAATTTTTGTAACAAAATATTTTTTTGTAAATAAGCAATAAATTCATTTTTAATTCTAACAATCCCCCACATGAATGAAGAAAGCGATAAATCAGAAAACCGGAAAACGAGAAATACCTCTTAAGCAATAGGTGACCATATGGAATTGAACCTTTGCTTAGTGAGAAGTACCGGAACTACTTGATGGACAGTGAACGCGATGTCTTGAACTGCCATCGTTTGGTGTAATTCATCAATAGCTCCTTACGCGAGATATCTCTCAAGAGTGTTGTTAAGTTCATGCCGTTGTGTCCGTTTTGGCCCTGGACATATCCCGTTTCTCAGAATGCTCTAGAGAATTAGCTCAGTTCTCATAGGAAGCGACCCACTTCCTCATTCAGATAGGTGAGTTCTATCAAGAGTGTTAACTGCTACACCCCATTTCAATCTTAAACTGAAACTATAGAACTCATTAAGACTTTATTATAAGTCATCCTCACATGCAGTCACACTATCACGTCTACATCATAGGGAAGGGACAGAGAAATTAATTCTCTGATAGTGTTTAATTTTTACCCGCCATAAATTAGTTGTCTCATTCAAAACCTTGATCTTGGGATCTCCAGTCAGCAAGGTTGAGTATCCTTCATGGAAAGTTTTAATTGATGAGCTTAAGTCCCACCCCCCTCGATACATTACTAACTATCTCCTTGGACAAGCCTTTCGTCAAAGGGTCCGCGATATTCTCCTTAGACCTCACAAAGTCAACAGAAATAACGCCATTCGAGATTAGTTGTTTTAGAGAATTGTGTCTTCTCCGAATATGAATGGATTTTCCATTATAATTGCTATTTTTAGCATTAGCTATTGCAGCTTGACAATCGCAATGTATAGATATAGCTGGCACAGGCCTATGCCAGAGAGGAATGTCTTCTAAAAAGCATCTTAGCCAAGCGGCTTCCTCTCCTGCTTTATCTAACACAATAAACTCGGATTCCATAGTGGACCGAGCGATATAGGTCTGTTTGGAACTCTTCCAAGACACTGATCCACATCTTAGAGTAAAAACGTATCCACTTGTAGATTTAGACTCCTCTGAGTTTGCTATCCAGTTTGCATTACAATGTCCTTCAAGGACTGCAGAGTATCTCTTATAACTCAAACAAAGCTTAAAGTGTATTTTCGAGACCTTAACACTCTAAAAAGTGCATCCCACTGCTCCTATCAAACTGGTTATATTTTCTAAGTACAGATTCAATGTAATGAGATTGACTAAGACTATATCTATTAGACTCTCTTCTAATGTTCATCCCTAAGATTACATCTGAGGGACCTAAGTCTTTCATGTCATGGTCTCATTCAACATGTTCTTAGTGGAATAAATTACATCTATGGTTGTATCCAGTATAAGCATATCATCAACATACAAACATACAATCACACATGCATCATTGACAATTTTAGTGTAAACACAATTGTCAGATTCAATTATTTTAAAACCCACTAGAGAACATTACATGATCAAAATTTTCATGCTCTAAAAGATTTTTTCTATTCTAAATCTTTTGCATCTTCTAGCCTCAACTACATCTTCCTATAGAAGTATTGTCTGACAAGTAAAAAGGACATCTAGGGGATCAATACATATCATGCGAGATTCAGATTTCAAAGGAAAATAATTTTTCCAATGAACATAACATCCCTAGATTCCATATTGGTATTCAGACCAATTTCTAAAATATCAGAACTCACAACCCTAACCTTATGTAGTGTGTTCAGGATATCCTATGAAGACACAATCAACAGTTTTGGGGTCATATCTATGTCCTCTTAGGTGGAGGAATAGAAACCTTAGTCAAGCACCCCCATATTTTTGAAGTATGCAAAATAGGGTTGTCTGCCTTTCTATAATTCATTGGAGACATATCTGATCCTTTAATAAGTACTTTGTTCAGGACATGGCAAGCTGAAAGGACGGCCTCCCCCCACAAGTTCGTAGGTAGTCCTGAACCAATTCATGATTTTATCATCTCCTTAAGGGATTATAATTTCACCTCTAGTTTGAACTGAGTTCAAGTCAACTAGGTCTGAGGAATTAATTCTAAGGGTTTAGAATTTTTCTTGAACATTTCTTCTTATAAGACATTTTAGCATATTTAGATTTTATGCAAATTTAACCTTTATGTTCACTTTCCAAATTAAATTTGGGAAAGCATCCTATGCTCGCCAGATTGTTCATTGAATAACATGACAAAGTCTGCCAAGTCCAACATTCAATGACACACAAACGTAAAAGGAATCAATTTTATTTATTTAAAATGAGGTTACATCTAATTTGTAAAAACCCACTGTCTTATAGCTCTTTCCACCTAGTTACACTATCAAATATATTACAAGATACAAGAATTTTACAGATGTCCGGAACATGAACAATTTCTTCAATGTGAGAATTTTGCCAAAAATTGAGCTTCAGCCCAACTTTGTCTTTTTCCGTAACCTGTGCTGCGGACGAGTTACCCATATAGAGCTTTTCTCCTTCCCCTATCTTCTGATAGGAGGTGAACACATCTTTGTTTCCACAGACATGCTTGGTAGCACCAGAGTCTACCCACCAGTTTCTCACAATGGTTACCAGATTGACTTCCGACACTGTACCAAAAACCTTGTTCTTGTTGTTTTTCATAAAAATTAGCATTATTTTATTTTATTTCTCTACAAATAAAATCCTTACGATTTCTATAAAATATTGCCTAATTTTAATATGAATATGATTTATTTATAATCAAATAATAACCACTCTACGCATGCTTCATATAAAATCATTTTAGTGCATGATAACTACGTTTTATTATGCGTATAATAATTGTCTTGATTTTATGCATTAAATTTAGTGTATAAATTTTAGTGCATCTCAATGTTTCACCAAACGTGTCCTGCGGTTGTTAAATTTAGTGTTTTAACCGTTTTAATAATATCAAGACAGCATGCATACGATTCATATATTAAAAAATATATTATGATTATAATTAATAAATCATACCTGATTATCGTTGCTACAACCATTTGAGCGATAAAAGTTGCCCCTTTTAGCCATGGACTCTCCATCAAATCTCTGCCGAAGAATGCAATTGGCTCAAAACCATATCATCAGCTAGAATGCACCCAAGACCACCAGAAGAAAATAAACCAGATTCACAATTAACCACGAATTGAACACCTTCCCTCTAACGAGAACGAAGGAAACAAACAAGTCCCGGATGATCATCTTTCTATGACTTTAAACCCGAGCCCAACCCAAATTGAGTGCCCAAGCCCACTTAGTCATCTCTTATAATTTTATTGAGTACAAATAGTAGAGATGATAGAACATTCTAGAAAAGCATGTGTCACATGTGAGTCTTAAGAAGGAGGGGCAAAATAGTCTTTTCTCGAATTTTTCTGTTAACACTAGAATATCACCCGACCGATCTTCTCTTCGTGATATAACTGATTAACCCTTCATCACCGCTTCTCATGAAATATCATTTCTCCCACGGATCCGATAAGACACAGAAACCAAATCCACAGGATCATCTTTCTTGCGAGCTGCTACATGATGGAACACTCATCACCAAACCGTACACAAAATTCAGTCATCAAAACAAGAACAGTCCCTGCAACATATGCTGCCCACTGGTGATACTTTGATGCTCATTCTAATACAGTGTTTAAAGAACAGTCAGCGACTCTTGATGAAATTACCAAATATATACCAATTGCTGCTGCTCGTCTTCGTTCATTCGGATGCTATTGATTGTGATATCCGAGTTGCTCCTGAATCTTCATCTTCTGTGGTATTAGAGTGAGAGGTGACCGAGTTAATGTATCTTTAAGTGATACCAAGGGTTTCTTGCTGTGTACATCCTAATCAAGCTCCATCTAAAATTAATTGTTTTCCTTTGATTATTAGGATCAAAAATATCATGTTCATCACCGGACTCAGTTGTACCCTAGAAAAACAGCCTCTGCAACTAATTGATTACCACCAACAGCTTGCTTGCTTTTGTTTCTCAGCGAGTTTTCCAAGAGCAGATTCAACAGCATCTCGACCACCAAATTATCACAAGCGTACAGGATCTGTAGCTGTGGGTTCGAAAGGTTCTCCTGGGAAGAGGTTAGACGGAATCCTCCAATTTGACGGTACCGGCACTAGTTTAAATACCGGTTTTTCAATATGATTTCTGGAAATCACCACCATTATCATGAAAACCAATTTGATAAGAAAACTCAAATCCAAATCCCTTCACGGCTGTAGTGACATGCGATTGATCCGATGAAGGTCCAATTTTTGATAATCCAAAATCTGAAACTTTGGCAACCCATTTGTCACCCAGGAGGATGTTTGTTGTCTTTACATCTCGATGAAAGATTGTTTGAAGTTTAGCGCCTGTGTGGATACAAGATGGTAATGTCGGAGTTTAGAAAATACCTCATTTTCTGTTTGGAGATGATGATGGTTTGTTCCCACAAATGATAAATTCGGAAGAATTACAAAATTCCAGAACAAATCGAAATCCACTCGGAATCCAAACAATGTTCCTAACCCAAAAAATAATGAGTAGATATTTTTCTCTTTCATTTTCTTAGAAACCCAATTCTAGCTGATCTTCCCGATTCTCTTCTATTTTATGTATATATTTGCACTCATAAAAAATTTCATGAATGACGTAAAAGCTTCGTGTTTCCATTGTTAAAAAAGAATAAATATCGAGTTAAGATTGTTGGAGAAAAATTATTCCTGTAACAAAAAAAACAAACCAAAACACCAGAAGCTTCGCAAATGTTAACGTTAGCGCAAATATCACATTTTCAGACAATCACTCAAAACATATAAGAGGAGTCGCCTGTTCAACAGACTGCCCTTAACTCGATATTTGCCAGGTACACTTAGAAAAGTGTTGCTATACCTTTTAGAGTTGGCAAATCGAATCCAGGATAAAACCTCTTGATACCAACCCAGTTAGCAAGACTCGTTGTCCCGTTGTGAACTTAACAGAAGAATAAGATAAAAATAAATCTATTGCGCACAACAAAGCGAGAAGAGGGGAAAAGACGACAGGATAGTAGCTGCGTCTGGGGTAAGTTGAAAATGAAAATTCTTTTTCTTTTATAGACAAATTTGAGAGAAGAGAATTAAATTGTATTTATGAAAAATCTTTTAATTTAATTCTCATTAATTCACATAAATAATAAAACGGTTTTTTAATTCACATAAATAATGAAACGGTTTTAATATTTATTAAATGAATTTAAAATAAAACCATTAACTCTTGATAGGCACACGCTGGGCACACGCCGGCTCACGCCAAGCATACGACGGCTCACGCCAGCTCACGCAAAACACACGCAAAAACACACGCAAGCTTCGCAAGCCCACGTGCGTGCTTCGGTGCGAAGCACCGCACATGTGTGAATTTTCCCACTAGCCCATTCTCTTAGTCTATATCCAATCCACACGTTTTTCCTTTAGAAGTAACTTTCGTGGTAATTAGATAGACTTCATCCTTGGTTTATCCCATGCGGGACAAACCAAAGGTTTCTCATTCACATAGAAGTGAAAAATGAATTTTTTATTTCCACACACAATATAGACTAGTGACCCTTTGGTCCCATCAAGATAATTTTTGTAACAAAATATTTTTTTGTAAATAAGCAATAAATTCATTTTTAATTCTAACATAAAACTCTCAAACTCCAAAAAATGTGATCCATGTAGTTTCTGATTGGTCAAGCAAAATGCTTCATTTATGAAGCAATTCTGATTTTTAGAAAAAATATTTTGTCTGTATGATTGTTTATTCTATTTACATTCTTGTTAAGTAAATGATAAGTTGGGAAGAATTTTCCTAGTTACAGCTTGGTGGATTGGAACATTTGGATGCACCAGAAGCTGGTTGCTTGTAAGCAGGTATTTCATCTGGGTCGACTTCTCTAACCTCACCAGGACTGAAGAATAAATCATTGTGCCTGTAAAATTGGAAAATAATCAGCATGAGCAATTAGCACGATACGATACAATGTACATTCATAACAATGTGACGACAAAACAAGTACTGTAAACCATAATAAGTTAACGGCTACTGAGAGTGAGAAATGAGAGTGATAACATGCTTACTTGCGAAGATCCAATCCTTATATACCAGCTTGTAATACAGTTAAGTTATCCGAATCTGGTGAGACAATAACCACTGTATCTCCAGAGTATTGAGTTTCTAGAACTGACACAAGTTGTGTTACACGAACAAAAACGTCTGAAACACTCTATTTGGAGTTCCGTCATCGATTGGTGGTGGTCTGATGTTTGGAGATATATTATCAGCTTCGTATACCTGATAAAGATGACGTCATTCCATGAAGAATTCAATACAATTTAAACCAAATTCTGTATACAGCATATTTTCTAGCTTGGATTTGACATTATGCCATTATGGTGCTCAAGATTTATTACACATGACCTGTTTCATCAGAAAACCGTGTAGATAACTTATTGTATTCTGTGGACAACATTTTTTTGGGATGAATCGTATTCGGAAACTCAAATGAAAGCAGCATGATAGAACAAAAAACTTTTGCATCCTTAGTTCTATTCGAGTCATAAAACCAAGCATTCCAGTGACCCTGCAGACCCGTTATTTTTCCTATAAAAAATCAGACCTTTGTCTGTGAATTCAAGGCTCTGAACCTTCCTGTATTATGATTTATTTTCCTGATAAATTCTTTTCTCAATCATTTGCAGTCCAAAACTAGGATACAAGATGTTTTTCCTCCGAAAGCTACCAACATTCAATTTCAAACCACAAATCTTACCTGTGCAATAACATCCGATGTTTTTCCTTCAAAAGCACCTAAACCACGGGCATCCAAGAAGCTGTACTCCGGGACAATGAGGCTGCTAGGTTTTCCAATAAACATCAATTATGTCTTTTGTTGAATAAACTTTAAATGCTATTCTTAATGGGTTTTAAATTTAGAAGTTAATGGAGAAAATGAAAAGTCAAGAGTTTTTGTAGTTGAAAGCCCAAGGGGTGATACCTCTCTTTAATAGAATTTATTGGTCTTCAGTTCCTTTTTGTTTAGTGCCTATATAAAGGCATGTTTTGTTTAGTGCCTATATAAAGGCATGTTGATCCCGTTTGATGCATAACTCAGAGAATAATATAGAAAAGTTAAATATTCTTGTGGATTCCATTTGAGTTATCAAATTGGTATCAGAGCGAATGACGAATGTGACGGGTCAAATGTCGCTACCACGACTAATGAAGGGGAATTATGAGAATTGGAGCATTCAAATGAAAGCTCTTCTCGGATCTCAAGATTTGTGGGAGATGGTCAAAGAAGGTTTCGAAAAACCAACAAATACCAGGGGATATACGGCGGCTCAAAACAAGGCGTTGAAAGAAATACGATCGAAGGATAACGCGGCACTTTACATGTTGTTCCGAGCCATTGACGAGTCTGGCTTTGAGAAGATTGCCGGTGCAACTACTTCAAAAGAAGCGTGGGATATTTTAGAAAAAGTGTTCAAAGGAGCCGATCGAGTTAAGCAAGTGCGTCTCCAAACTCTTCGTGGAGAGTTTGAGAGCATAAAGATGAAAGAGTTAGAAGTTGTATCTGACTATATCACGCGTGTACAAGCCCTGGTGAACCAACTTATTCGTAATGGTGAAGCGATAACCGATGCACAAGTTGTGGAGAAGATCTTGAGATCTTTAACCGATAATTTTGAGAATGTTGTGTGCTCGATAGAAGAGTCAAAGGACCTTGCGACGCTTACAGTCGACGAGCTTGCCGGTTCTCTCGAGGCACACGAACAACGTAAGAATAAAAAGAAGGAGGAGACACTAGAGCAAGCACTTCAAACCAAGGCGAAAATTAAAGACGAAAATATACTCTATTCTCAAAATTTCCAAGGTAGAGGGCGTGGCCGTGGAAGCCGTGGAAATGGTCACAGCAGTCGTGAAGGGTACTATAAGGAGAAGGAACAGTCGAGTCTACCAATTACTGGCGTGGAAGAGAACACGGTCGAGTAAGAGGCGGCCGATCGAACTATTCCAACATCGAGTGCTACAAGTGTCACAAGTATGGTCACTACGCGAAGGATTGCTACTCCGACAAATGTTATAATTGTGGTAAAATGGGGCATCTTGCAAAAGATTGTCGAGCCGATAAAAAGGTGGAAGAAACAACTAACCTGGCCTTGGAAGTTGAAGAGAATGAAGGTTTTCTCTTGATGGCTCAAAATGAAGACAACATCAACAATGACACTCTGTGGTATCTCGACTCGGGGGCAAGCAACTATATGTGCGGTCACGAGTACTTATTCAAAAAGATGCAAAAGATTGAAGATGGTCATGTGTCGTTTGGAGATGCATCAAAGGTGGAGGTCAAAGGCCAAGGTACGGTATGTTACTTACAAAAAGATGGCTTGATAGGGTCGATCCAAGATGTTTATTACGTACCATATCTCAAGACCAACATTTTGAGTTTGGGGCAACTCACAGAGAAATGTTACTCGATACTCTTAGAAGACCGGGTACTACACTTGAAGGATAAGCAAGGGCGTCTGGTTGCTGGAGTCGAGATGGGAATAAATCAGATGTACAAACTGAATTTGGGAAGCGTGCGAGAAAAATGTTTGCGAGTCAACGTAGAAGACAAGGCGTCGCTGTGGCATCTCCGTTTTGGTCACCTACATCATGGGGGTCTAAAAAAGTTAGCAAAGAAGAACATGGTGCACGGGCTGCCGGACATGGACTATGAGGGAAAATTTTGTGAAGAATGTGTGCTTGTCAAGCAAGCGAGAACCTCATTTTAAAAGAAGATTATCGAACTAAACATATTCTCGAATTGATTCATACCGACATATGTGGACCAATCACCCCCGAATCTTTCAGCGGTAAAAGGTACTTCATTTCCTTTATCGATGATTTCTCACGGAAAACTTGGGTTTATGTTTTGAAAGAAAAATCTGAGGCAGTCGAGGTGTTCAAAAAGTTCAAAGTGATGGTGGAGAAGGCAACTGATAAACATATCAAAGCCATACGATCTGATAGAGGTGGCGAGTATACTTCGACGGATTTCATGAAGTATTACGAGGAGAAAGGCATAAGGAGATTTCTAACCGCACCATACTCTCCTCAACAAAATAGTGTGGTCGAGAAGAAGAATCAGACTATTCTCGACATGGTTCGATCAATGCTCAAGAGCAAGAAGATGCCAAAGGAATTCTGGGCAGAAGCCGTGCAGTGTGCTATCTATGTACAAAATCGATGTCCACATGTGAAGTTAAATGATCGAACACCACAAGAGGCTGAAGCGGACAAAAGCCGACATTTTCTTATCTCAAAGTGTTCGGTAGTATGGCTTATGCACATGTACCTGATCAACGAAGAACGAAGCTTGAAGACAAAAGCAAAAGGTACATTTTTATTGGGTATGATGAGAAGACAAAAGGGTACAAGCTACTCGACCCGATAAGCATGAAGGTGATGGTAAGTCGTGATGTGCGAGTAAACGAAGCAAGTGAATGGGACTGGAACAATTCGTAAGAAGTTAACATCAAAGTTGGAGAATCATCCGTCGTTTCATCAACAAGCAAACAACAAGACTCTTAAACTACCAATGATGGAGATGAACCACGACAACCCAAAACGTGAAGTTTGAAAGATTTGTATGATTCAACAAATGAGATACACCTTATATGTCTTTTGGCAGATGCTGAAAATATCAGCTTTGAAGAGGCGGTGCGAGACAAGAAGTGGAAAAATGCTATGAACGAGGAAATTAAGGCGATTGACTGCAACAACACATGGGAGCTAGCAGAATTGCCGAAAGGAAGTCAGCCTATTCGTGTGAAGTGGGTGTTCAAGAAAAAGATGAATGCTCAAGGCGAGATAGAACGGTACAAGGCGTGACTTGTTGCGAAAGGATACAGGAAAAAGGCAATAATCGACTATAACGAGGTATTTGCTCATGTTGCAAGAATGGAGACAATCCGATTACTCATTTCACAAGATGCTCAATTCAAATGGCCTATATTTCAAATGGATATCAAATCGACATTCTTGATTGGTGTGTGCGTAGAAGATGTCTACATTGAACAACCACCCGGGTACATAAAAGTCGGAGAAGAGAAGAATGTGCTAAAATTGAAGAAGGCGTTTTACGGGTTGAAGCAAGCACCAAGGGCATGAAATACACATATCGATTCATATTTCAAGGAGAACGGGTTCAAGCAATGTCCCTATGAGCATGCTCTTTACGTAAAGAAGAATGGAGGTAACGTGTTATTTGTTTCTCTTTATGTTGATGATCTTATTTTTATGGGCAACAATGATGAGATGATATAAGAGTTTAAAGGCACAATGACATGGGAATTTGAGATGTCAGATTTGGGCTATATGAAGTTTTTTCTTGCTTTGGAGGTTAGACAAGTAGAGACAGGTATTTTTGTATCACAAGAGACTTATGCAAAAAAGATTTTGAAGAAGTACAAGATGGAAAATTGCTATCCTGTTTCAACACCAATGGAACCAGGTGTAAAACTCTTGAACTTCGATGAAGGAGAATGTGTCGATGCTAGTACATATCGGAGTTTGATAGGAAGTCTTCGCTATCTCACATGCACAAGACCAGATCTTTCATTAAGTGTCGACATTGTAAGTCGGTTCATGGAGGAGCCGGTTTATTCACATTGGAAGGCGTTGAAGCGAATCCTACGGCACATCCAAGGAACAGTGTCACTCGGGTTGTGAACCATTAACTATATTCGTCATATTTCCTTAAATGGACATCCATTTGAACCATTGTGTCTATTCGTATTCAAACTAAAATTTGAATATCGAAACCCCTTTCATAGCGGCAAATAAAAATACACAAAAAAATATTTTCAAATATTAAAAATATCCTACAGTTGGATGGTACATTGTCACAAGAATATGGAACACCTTGTAGCCTCACATTTCTTGATTCTGTTGTCTCATAATTTATTTGAATGTTTCACTATTTATTGGTCACAAAAATCGTACTGGCTTAAATTGGGATTTCCCAAAATCAATATCTTTCCTACAATGTTAACATCGTTCTGCCTCCTCTGTGGCTGGGTGTTTGATGTATTCCCTTTCAGTTCTTGTTACTTCTGAAATATTTTCGAATTTTTGTTGATTGGTATGAGAATGAGGTCATTGCACGTGTAATACCTTAAATCTTTTGATTTGTATCGAGTGATTTTGACCAGTATTACCTATATACGTAAACTGTACTCTATACAGCTGTAGGTCGTAATGATTGAAACTTCTAGAGTCAACTCTTGTAGTCACTTATAATATTTTTCAACCAATATAAATTTTACTCTCTCGACATAATAAAAGCATCTCCAATACAAGGGGTAAAGGTTTTAAAATAACATGATACCTAAGATTTAAGATATTTTTTACCAAATTTTCATCTCAAATGTAAGGGTCAAGGTCATAAACAGAGATGACATAGCTAAGTGGGGGTAAAAGAGAAATTCTAGATTAGACCTTCTTCATGACATTGGATCTTAAGTCCACATCATCATTTTGTCTCTATATTTAAATGAAAAAGTGCTAAGAAGACCTTGGAGATTGGAGATGAACTTTAGGTAAAAAGTTTTATTTTTATTTTCTTTTATCATTTAGCAATGACCTACAAAAAAAAGGCACTAGTAAAACCTCCACCTAGAATGACCTTGACACCTTGCATTGGAGATGCTCTAAGGTCACAGAGGATTCAGCGTTCTTCGATATTTAGCCGTTTTAGAATTTTTATTTGTTCTCAACTGGTATTTTTTGTTCTTATTCGTTTGTCGTTCCTCGGTAATTGAAAATTTTCTTGCAAACTCTAATCGTAGAGATAATCATTCTAACTCCCATGGATCCAGTTGTTATTTATAACATATGGATCTACCACCTGTAAATACCCCAAAATTACAAAAAAGGTAGAATGGAAATTTTATCTTATAGGTGTGACCAACACCAAAAATGATAAGAATAAATCAAGGAAAAAATATCCAAAAACAAACGAGTAGAATGGACAAAGAGGGTGATAAGAAGGCGGCATAATAAAAAACAAAAGGATAGAAGGTGGGAAGGAGAAGTGCGCACAACATACCCTCATGCTGTGCGCATGAAAATAAAAGAGAAAAAAAGAATAGTAAAAAGTAAAAGAAGTCAATTGATGTGATCATGCGAGGCGTGAGAGGTAGTAGAGAGAAGTGAGGTGATGAGAGAGGTAGTGGGCGTGAGAGAGAAATGGGGCGTGATAGGCAGTAAGGTGATGAGAAAAGTAGTGGGCCTGAGATGATGTGGGAGTAGTGGATATAAGGTGATGTGAAGAGAGGCTACATATGGATCCCACATGTGAAGTAAAGGCACCCAAAATGGGGTAAATTAAGGCTGCCGACATCTAATATACGGGCGCCCAAAAAGACGAATATGGTAAAGATGTGGAAGCTTGAAGTGAAAGGCCGGAAAATGCACGTGTCGGTTAAAGTCTTCGCTATAAATAGTTCTACAAAAAGATGACAAAAAAAGTCCTAATACTGCTGTAGAAGGAAAAATTTTATGTACTATTCTTTGAGTCAAATTTGTACCTATTATATTTTATTCTAATTTCATTTGACGACTTCACTTTACTTTGATTCCAGAGATAGGAGATACATAATATAGGATCAACAGACAATACTACACCACCAAATCCACCAATAGAAAGACAAATCGTGATAACCCAACCAATCTAAGGTACCATACCACCACAATCTGAAATAGCAAAAGCATTAACGGAGTTACACGAGAAGGACCAACTTCGACAGGCATTAGTGGCGCGCATAGGAGACGGTGAGGACCATGGTGGGGAAGACACACCAGAAGACGGGATTGGACGTGGAAAAACCAGGGCATGACCCAAGAGGGGGAATCATCCGTATATGCCTCAATATATTCCTCAGAAACATCTGCAAGGCGAGTAGGACGAGTACAACAAGACTTTCCACGAAGATATATACACAAGTGGATGAGTATATTAAGAAACACCATACCTTTGATGCAGATCGTAGAAGACAATGCCACCACAATGTAGAAGGTGGTCCTCAGGACGATACAGGATTCTGACACCATACCACATAACAAGAGATAAAAGAGCTTTCACCAAGGTATGGATCAGGTGGAGGGATGATTAGCATTTATCATTTGAAAACTGCCATTAATGGTGAAAATGTCGCTGACTGACAATGTTCAAGAGTTGAACTCCCAAATAAGAGCAAACAGACTAATCACCTCCATTGAGTTACAGAAAAGAGCACCAACACTTCGGTCCACAACAGTATTTTCACATCTCTATGCAGACATAGAGTCAGGACAATGAAGACGAGATAGTGAAGCACCTGCTTGCCACAACCACTTAAAATATTACTAATTCTCAAAGTTTTACATGGAAGCAAGCTATGATAATGGTTCAACAAAAGGTTACCAACCATATATAGCTCTACGGGGTGCAGCATCAACTGTACAAGAACCAAGTATAATCGCTCTAAAAGACTCTGGAACGGATACAATTCGAGTGTCACCAACATATGTCCCTGTTTAATTAATGACACAAGTGGGAGACGCTTAAACACAAGATGTCACCTACTATCACCATCTACTTTCAAGAAAAAGGAACACACTTCACTGGAAACCCTTTCAAGAAAATGTATCCCATTTCCCATTATCGCCCAGTTACAACCAACAACCTCCTGCTTGTTAGTTGGTTTCTAACAGGTTAAGTTGTCAACCTGCAGCAGAAACACAACAACACCCATCTTGTACAAACCAAGTGTTACCCTCCTTGAATGAATATATGGGACGTCATATACTTGCGGCACAAAGTCAAAAAACGTTATAGCCACACAAAGTCATCGCTGTCAACAGAAAGACTACCACTCACCACCTTCATCCCAACCTTTATGAATGTATCTCCTACACTACAAAGTACTGCCAGTGCTTCGAGATAATTAATTTTCTGACGAAAGTTTAATGACAACATGAAGAAAATGCTTCTCATATCAACCATGTTAGACCCTTCCCAAATATTATTAGCATATATATATAAGTGTTTCAAAGAGGAATAATCATCGATAAAGGATGTAAGCACGAAGTCCTTTTAGTTCTTTTTCGAAGTCTCTTCTATATAAGCTCTATATATCGAGGACGGCAAATGGATTCAATGGTTGCACAGTCGAAATTCTCAACAAAAAATACAAAATCAGTTCCATATATGCTCGCTCCAGCTGTAACATTCGTCACCAACTCTGTACTTTGGTCTACTCAAACTCATATAATAGCTAAACTCATTACAATTATTATTGTCAAACAAAGTGTCATTAGATGGGAGGAGGCCACATAGCAACAAATCAAGAATTACAATTATAACAGTCAAGGGAGAAAATGGTTAGGTGTACACGATCACATTCCACACCTACTCCACATCCAAAATACCACAGAGCGAGAAGTAGAACTCCGTACCTTCTCCACATTTAAAAAAAAAGCAAAAAAAAATACACCAAGACTGAGTGTTGCTTGCTTTAGAACGAAAAAAGCGTAAGCGATGAGAATGACCCATTGTTCGCTTACCAATAAGGGGGACGATATTTGGGATATACACCAAGACTGGGTGTTGCTTTTTTTAGAATAAAAAAGAAACAAATGACGAGAACACCTCAGAACGAGAGGAGCTTAAAACATACACTCCAGTATGAGAGTGAGCCCAGACGAGGTGAAAGAGACCATACATCTTAGAAGAAAATGAGGGAGTAGGAAAGAACCTAGATCCTTAAAGAAAACCCAAAATATACTCTTCCTTATACGAAACACAAAAATGAAAGAAAAACCATCTTTTCTCATAAAGGCTCAAAGATGGCTACATACAAAGACAAATATTAGCATGACTTAACAATACTCTAACAAATGAGGTCGCCAAGCATATGCACATAAACTCCCTTGACCAGTGAGGGCGCTGAGCGTAAGAACAAGAAGTTTTCTTGACAAACGAGGGCGTTGAGAATAAGAGAAAGAAGCTCCTCTGACTAATGAGGTCACTGAACATACGAACATGCAGAAGCTCCTCTGACAAATTTCTAAGTGTACAAGTCCATATATAACACGGGTCAAAAGTAAGTCGCGTCATAGCGATACCAAAAGGGAGAACCCAAGCCTTCCCATAATATAAGTACCCAAAACACATTAACCCATCATTGGGCGGTACTAAGAAGTTGAACACAAACGAAACTGATAGGAGGATCTACTCATAGTAGAAAAATCCATGCCACAACAACCAAAGTCTCGTTGAAGCAAGAGTCGTTAAATAAATAAATAAATTAAAAAATACAAGGTGCTCGGAAGTGCACTAATAAGAGTTGCTAAAACGACACGAATAAGAGTACTTACCCAAGTGAGGGAAGTAATCTTCCTCATGCATTGCACTATAGTGTATAACCCACACAAAGATGAAAAAGGCTAATCACGCATATACTATTACTATCAGTCTCCAAAACTTGAATTAAGTATAAAAACACCAACTATCAGTCAATAGCTATGCTCCATTCATGAGGGCTGATCTTCTCGCATCTTTGAGAAAGCCCCCTGGCTTAAAGTTATCTTGATCGCCCCGTGATAATGATAAAAATGTTACATGGAAAAGATGCCAATCACTAGATGACCTTCACGCTGGAAGAAAACTGAAACATGCGTACCCGGGGACTTGCTTTAAGTCGTGATGGTAAATTATCATGAGGAGACGCTCTGATACTTAGAGATGGTACAAAGACTACCAAAGTTTGGAGTTCACTCATCATGATCACGGTATTTCTTTATGTGTGACCTAGACCTCATGTATGATGCTCTTAATATCAAGAAGAAGAAAAGAAATAAGTTCACTAGAGACCACAATGCCTAAGATGACACTATCCGTTAGCTCATGTTCACAATTAAATAGCTTTTCAAGCGTCCTATCATAATTATAAACTATAAATGAGAAGGATATTAAGTATTATACAGCAGCGCCAAGCATGTAGTGCCGTTAATTCTATATCCCTAAGTATACGTCGATGTGAGGGTTGATCGTAAATGGCACGAGATATCACTGATCAAGGTAAAACAAGGAGCTAGAGAGGCAGAACGCTAACGACAATGTACATTACTACTGAAGATTCACGACTGAGGTTTTATATGGCGTATTACTATTCGTGGACTAGCACTAAGAGATGAAAAGTGTGATACCAGAAGGGATTTTGGATCATGTGACTGTTGGTTAATCCATACGCCTAACCAGACAGTCAGAGGACTTAATATATATAGCCAAAAATCATTAAAAGGATATAATAGAAATTATATCCATGAGATTGATCACCAAACGCCAAAGAAGAATACGAACAAGGGGATAAAGAGTTAAAGTTATGGAAGTGAAGGCGTAGAGAGCAAAGTTTGGTACAGTGACCGAAGAAAGGTGATGTAAGGCGTTGAGGCAGGGCTTGCGTCATTAAGAAAGTACGACTTTGATCGTTTTTAAAAAGTGGTAAAAATAGTTCGTTCGCTGAGACTTGTGAAGATTCGTTTTAGACCTAATTTTAATTTAAACTAGAAAATAAGTAAAATATTTTAATAATATTTGGAAGAACTGGAACTCAAGATTCCACCAAAATCACTTCTGAATGATTTCTACAATGATTCTTTAACAATTATAACTCTTTTATTGACTCTGTTTCTTTGCCAAAAGTAGATTTCTAAAACATTAATTGTAAATCACAAGCATGGCGCATCAAAAGCTCTTAAGTACCAACATACACCATCAATAAAAATCACAACTAATTAAGAAAAATCATTAATCAATTGAAAAATCAATGCCAAATTCATTAAGAATCAAAAATAGTTACCATTTATTCATGAAATATGGCTTCCTCCATTGTTCCAGTGGTTGGGTTTAGGTCATCATGCTCAAAACACCCTCAAAAGATTGGTACATGGCTCAAAAATGCTTGAGAAGAAGAAAAGAAGCTAAAATAATAAAACATGAAATCTGCAAGTGCGTTACAGATTAACTGTTACAGTTCAAGTTCAAGATAAACGTTGCAGACTGAAGATAAACGTTGCAAAGTGGATGAAGGAACCGTGAAAAAGTGGTTGAAGAAAGCGTCGCCTTATCTCCCGTTCTTCGTGTTCTTCAGCAGCAGCAGCAGAGAATTTTTTCTGAATTGATATTCTTTTCTCTGTTTAGCTTCTTGAGCTCGACCCAACCTTCCTCACCTCTTTTATGATTTAAACAAACCTTTTTCTAGACCACAGGAGCAAGAATTCTTTAAGATA
>JAJJMC010009994.1:2775034-2853862 GCA_023531435.1 Papaver californicum | reverse complement strand
CTTCTTTATCGATAAGGACACAGTTCCTAATCCAAATCCAACTCCAAAACCTCCTCAAAATTGTGGTTAATCCAAATCAGGGTGAAAAAGTTTGACCAGCAGAAAACGTGTTTGTTCTCACAATTCTCCTGGGTGCCTTTAGTAATTTATATGGATTCCTTTATCACTTTTAGATCCAATTTTCCACAAATGTTTATTTCTCAAAAATACCTACAAATACATACAAAACCAAAAGTAATATACAATTGAGCACTAATAATACAAAGAGTTAGGAATAAATTAGGCATAAAATGTGTCTTTCAAATACCCCCAAACTTATTATTTGCTAGTCCTCGAGCAAATCTAATATAAAAATAAAATAAAAATCCTAACTCACTTTCGCAGGCATCGCGATTGCACTTAACGTTCCTTGAAACCCATAGGTGTCCCTATCGGAGTAGTTTTGTCTCGTGAGGGTTTACAAGAGGTATACCCACAAAACCTATACTCCAAACCTAGCTACCTATGAACGATTGAGGGTAAACACTGAACAAGCTATTTATTTGGCATACTAAATTCTTCGTCTATGAGAATCATTACCCTATATGAGTCCAAATGTTGTACACGAGTTTGCACTCAACATACTAAAATTCATACAAGAATTCAAAACTCTACTTAGATAGTTGTTCAACCACGATACTGATAATCTATCAAAGTTCAATCACATGGAAAGATTTAGAAGATGGATATGGAGATGATGAAGTTTACGCATGTTCACTAAGGTGAACGGTGTTTTACATATCTCTCTCAAGGTCAATGCAGGATGAATCCTAATGGATTGAGATACACTCCCACTGGTCTTACTCCTTATACTAATATCGAATCAGCTGTTATATACAAGGGTCTGATCGATCAATTTATTGAAAACAAAACAATTATTTATATTATTAAATATACTGACAACATGATTGGATCAAATTGAATACAAGCGCATGCTCCTTATCATCATCTTACATGATAGTTCTCATGGATCCTGCGTTCCACGCTTTCTTAGGTGACAGAGACAAGGAAAACACGCACATATTGCTATCAAAGTGTCAATACTCGATTTTTTTTTAAGAATAAAAAATAAAATACAAAAATGGGGCTTGATCTCAAACACTCTACTTCATCGTGGCGGCGATAACAATTTGATATTGGTGCCCTACCAAATCACTGAGAGAAACACAAAAAATTACAAAAATAAAAACAGAAGGTGATATGGTCGAGATAGACTCCGAGATATGGTGACAACTATCATGTTATTTCTAACACCTGATCTAGGCATCCTTTTATGAATAGACCATTTAGACAGGCACACCAATTCATGTAGAAAAAGAGCTAAGTTTTCATCTACCTAAAATGGTTAGTGTCATCCTAAATTGTTCACAAGTTTCTACACTTTGGAGTTTCATATTGCACTAGAAGTTTCTCCCTTACCCCCAAACTTAAATCTAACGTTTTCCTAAATGTTCTAAAGATGAATCATTAAGTACATGAACAAGGGGAAACTGTTATCAATCGAAGGAAAGGAGTTAAGGAAAGATATTACCGTGTCGCATGATCATGGGTTACTTCCCAAGAAGTGCTAAGTTTAAAGTCTTCAGCCATACTAAGAAAGAATTAGTCACCTCAAGAAATCATATAGCAATAGTCGGAACAATTGTGGGTCATCTGAATCAAAATAGTGCCATCACAATTAAAAGGAAACTGCAACATGCCAAGAAAATGAACAAACCGAGCACACCCTTATCTAGTTTTCCATTTAAGACAACTACATTTATCCGTGGTTCAAGTTCAGGCTCTATAAAAGGTTCTAGATAAAACATTTTCATGGGCATGATTTCCTCGTAGACAGGATCAAGAGGATCAGGTTGTTAATTCTGGAAAAACTCAATTAAGAACTTAGAAACACATAATAATAACTGAATAATTGTGGATCCTCAAAGTCAATCATATTTGACTCACACAGTTGACAACTATGAAGGTGGTCATTCTTAAACAAATATGTCGATTCTAATTTCCTAAAGTAATTAAGCTTAGTCTCAAAACTTAATAAATGGCACATTTGAAAGTCAAACGTTCCCACAATTGGAAGAAATTTTTTGGTGGGAAAACAAAGTCAATCTTGGTATTATTTCCTAGGTAAACCACATCGGCCATAGGATGGGTTTCTAACAAATGAACTTCTTTTTGGACATCAACAGGCTCAGGGAATCTAGTTTGAAGATGATCTTGAAAAATGGTAGAGGTGCAAATGTCAAGCCCCAAGTGAGGACTTTAAGCAGGGATACTTGACAATCACAAGAATCATCGGTACCCCCAAACTTAGGGTGGACATTACTCTCAGATGGACTAAAAACTATTGGTTGGATTCTAGGGTCCTTAAGGTCAGAACTACACTCAGCTTCCTCTATAGAAGGAAATAAGGTAGACTTATAAACTGGTAGATGTTCAAACTTAGATTTCCATATATTATAAGTGCCCATCAGAGGTGCAAAATCTAACAACGTATTCACCTCATTAATAACACTATCATCATCAAAATCAAACCCAACGTGGGCTAGGCATTTCTCTAATTGATCTTCAAAAAAAGTGTTTTTCAAATATTTCTTAACTGAAGTACTAGTTATGTTCACTTCTTCTAAATCATAGATCTCACAAGAAGGTTGTCTACTCATACTAAATAGATTCAGTTCAATAGTCATGTTACCAATAGAAAAATTAATTATTCAATTTCCATAATTGATGAAGACGTTATATGTAGTTAAAAAGGGATGACCTAAGATCACTTGTATTTGAGCCTTTGGGACCTGAAAAGGTTGAGTGTCTAGGACAACAAAATCCACCGGGGAAACTATTCTATCAAACTGAATCAAATCATCCTCTATCACACTAATTTTTTTTATGAGTCTATCATCTTCGTCAGAGACTATTGTCTTCGAATCATTAGACTCTAAATCACTAGTCTCAGGACAAACCCGTTCCTCTAAACCATTATCGGCTTCAAAACAAGAAAATTCTACATCGTCTAACACAGTGATATCTCTAGTCAAATCCTCTTCTTTTGAATAGGTGAATAATCATTAAAATTATTTGGATTTGAACCAGAAATAACACTATCATCATGAAACACAATTAGAGTGACAATTTTCTGATCACTCTGCCTATATATTTCAAGTTCTTCACCAATACTATCATCATCATAATAATAATATGAAAGTGTTGAACCTCGTCTAAATAAGTAGTGTTACCAATTTTATCCTTGTCCTCTTGACTAGGTGAATAATTATCAAGGGTAGCACTATATTGGAAATTAAGATCATCTTGAGCAATATTATTCTTTGCAAGACTTTCATTCACACTTAATGCGAACCTATTTGTATTCTCAGTCAACTCCTTGAGGGAATACTATAGAAAAAAAAATGGATCATAAGGAGTACAAGATCGCAAATGCTCGTGTGATTCTTCTAAAAAGAGTTGGACTACTATCTGTTCCTCTCACACTTAATTCAAACCTATGTGTCATCTTAGATAACATCTTGAGCGATTCTTCTAGAGGCATCATAGGTTCATGATGAGTATTAGATCACAACTGCTTCAATGATTCTTCTAGAGGCATAATAGGTTCATTATAAGGACTAGATCACACATGCTTTAGGGCATCCCTACAAGACAAAAAACTCGATGTTTTCTCATTTCCATGTTCATATGACGGGTGTGTATATGAATAGTAATTGGGATCACCCTGGTATGAGCAATAACCTCCAAAAGGTTGATGGTGATCCATAATATTATCCACACCATGTTGATAGTACGGATAATTTCTATTTTGAAATTCAGTCGGATATTCATTGTATTGGTCCTCATAATACCAGTTCAACATTTTCTGACAAAAACTTCCTAATATATTTACAAAAAAATATAAGAAAATAAATCCTAATAGGAAGGGGGTTTTAAACATATACAACAATGCAGACTCAACCAAATCAAATCTACTGAATCTAGTAAACAAAAAGCATGATGGCTCCACTTAGATTGTTTCTAGACCAACTTCTATTCTTCCAAAAGGCAACTAGTTACAATTTTAGCAAATCTCTTACAACGATCCGAATTAGATTAAGTCGAATAGAAAAAGGATACGCTCTAAGGAGATTTGATAACCCTGCCTCTTTGGCAATGTTTCCTTGGGTTATAAGGCGGCTCGAATCTACTTAAAATAATTTTTCTGAACTTTGAGTTAGGCTAACAGAGTAACTGATACAGTCCTTTTGAATGATTTTCCAATAAGCTTGTTACCCTGTCGGTCTATTTATAGTCAAATTTTAAGGCTTAAGTTCGCGTTTGGTAATGTGTTCCTAAAGCGGGCAAGAAGGAAACGGTGATGAAGTCCGATTCCTTATCTTATATGGCCAGTTCTTGCCCTTTACTAGAAAACTAAATCCGTATTCAGTCCTCAACATATATGCATTACGAAGGAATACAAAAAACCCACTAACAGGGGATTCGTGGGTTTTAGAGTCTTACCTCTCGTTCCAGACGAGCGACGAACCGTTGAAGTCGACTCAGGCCACCGACTCCTATGTCAGTGTACTAACCCGAGAGGCAGAGACAATATCGTAAATTATCGTCCTTCTCTGTGCAGTTTATATTTAATTACCCTTTGGTAGGGTTTAAAAATAATAAAGTCCAAAAGTACCAAAAAAATAAAGTCCAAAGAAAAAGTCCAAAAATAAAAGAAAAATTACAAAAATAAAAGATTTCCTAATATAATTTTCTAAAACCTGTAACACAAAGAAAAATACCCGAAAACGTAAAATAAAACAAATAAAAATAAAAATAAAAATCTAACTAAACTAACTAACCTAAAAAAAAACTAAAAACAAATCTAAAAACAAGTCCCCGGCAGCGGCGCCAAAAACTTGATCGTTTTAGAAAAGTGATAAAAATAGTTCGTTCGCTGAGACTTGTGAAGATTCATGTTAGACCTAATTTTAATTTAAACTAGAAAATAAGTAAAAAAAGTTAATAATATTGGGAAGAACTGAAACTCAGGATTCCACCAAAATCACTTCTGATGATTTCTACAATGATTCTTTAATAATTATAGCTCTTTTATTGACTCTGTTTCTTTGTCAAAAGTAGATTTCTAAAACATTAGTTGTAAATCACAAGCATGGCGCATAAAAAGCTCTTAAGTCCCATCATACACCATCAAACAAAATCACAACTAATTAAGAAAAATCATAAATCAATTAAAAATCAATGCAAAAGTCATTAAGAATAAAAAACAGTTACCATTCATTCATGAAATATGACTTTCTCCATTGTTCCAGTGGTTGGGTTTAGCTCATCATGCTCAAAACACCTTCAAAAGATTGGTACATGGCTCAAAAATGCTTGAGAAGAAGAAAAGAAGCTAAAAATAATAAAACAGGAAATCTGCAACGTTTTCTTTGCATTACAGATTAACTGTTACAGTTCAAGTCCAAGATAAATGTTGCAGACTGAAGATAAACGTTACAAAGTGGATGAAGGAACTGTGACAAAGTGGTTGTAGAAACTATCGCCTTATCTTCCGTTTTTCGTGTTCTTCAGCAACAACAACAGAGAATTTTCTTGAATTGATTTTCTTTTCTCTGTTTAGCTTCCTGAGATCAACCCAACCTTCCTCACCTCTTTTGTGATTCAAACAAATCTTTTTCTACACCACAGGTGCAAGAATTCTCTAAGAGAATTCTCCCTTCAATTTCCGGCCGAGACCCCCCCCCCCCCCCTTCCTGTCTTTGATATGTTCTCCTTTTATTGGTTTAAGAAGACCTATTTCTTCACGTCCACTTCTTCTTTATCGCTAAGGACATAGTTCTTAATCCAAATCCAACTCCAAAACCTCCTTAAAATTGTGTTTAATCCAAATCAGGGTGAAAAAGTTTCACCGGAAGAAAACGTGTTTGTTCTCCATGTTTCACGGCGTGAAGCTTGTTAGTTGACGTGATTAGACCTTTTTTTATTGCTGCATCATGTTGGGATATCAAATACTTGTTTCAATCCCTTAAAAATAGGAAATCAGATAAACCAAAAACATTTTCTTGAATCTCTTCCGTAAAGAAATAGTTTCCCGCGATTTTTGAATATTGAATTAAAGAAGGGTGCCCCTAATCCAAACACAGGGTTCCTTTAACAATTCTCATGGGTGCCTTTAGTAATTTATATGGATGCCTTTATCACTTATTGAGACAATTTTTCCATAAATGTTTATTTCTCAAAAATTCATTCAAATACAAAACAAAAAATAAGTATACAATTGAGCACTAATAATACAGAGAATTAGGAACAAATTAGACACAAAAATGTGTCTATCAGACTTGGGGACTAGGAGACTTACACCTAGTCACGATGGTAAAATACTATGAAGGGATGCTATTATACAAGCCATAAGAATAAAACTAATTCTCAATATCACGATGCGAAAGTCTAAAACATAATTACTTCATGCAAAGGGAACGCATGCATAAAGACTATGGTGACCGGGAAATAATAGGCACTATATCCATCGGGGTACATCACGAAAGGCTGACTAGCACCGATGTTAGTACCTAAAAATTACTCCTAGGAAAAACATTATACTGTAGAAGTACTTTATTTAGATTCGGAAATCAAATTCGTACAGGAAAAGCCTAAACCACGATAGTAGTCGTTCCGCCCTGCTTCAGTCACAAGAAGAGAAAATGGGTTGATCTTAGGGGATAAGAGCAAAGAAAGTTGAAAGAATTTGTGTGTTGAATTGTGTGTGGAGATGTTGAACTATTGAGAAAATAACAGAGCTTGAGAGAATGATAAGCTTGTTATGTTTCTGAATGGGCTAAGTATCCTATTTATAATAGTTTGTAACACACACTTTTCCTTGTAAAGTAGTGGAGGTATTGAAGAGATGGAGAAGTGGAAGTCGTGGGAATAATGATATAAACGCCTTGGAATCTTCGAGAAGCCATTACTCAATTACTCCATTAACTGCTTCAACCTTACCACTACTTTGTAACTTCCTTATCATAGGGTGTTGCCACGCCGCATGTTGATGTAACCACCATATCAAAACCCCACGAAGAATCCCCCATGTAGTTTTTTTGATTTCTCGTAGGAGTTATTGGAGTCATGGACTCAGAACACGCGAGTAATGTTTGGAACATGTAAGTCATGTTAGTACGAGAAAGTGAAGACGATTCTACCACAAGTAAGGGTAAAGAAGTGCACAAAGGTAAGGAATGAGGAGTGCTAGCACCGCTGGAAGCACAGGATAGCGCAAGCGCTGCTTCCAGTGCTGCTGCTAACACTGCTAGGGCTTGTTTGGCGCATGCTTTGTTAGTTTCTTTTTTGGCTTTTTGGCATTTTTTTGGCTTTTTCCTAGCCTTTTGGCACATGTGTGTGCTACTTATTGGTGTTGAGAGTGTGGTTAGGGCTTTCTAGGGATGGCGCTTGCTTGTGTCGTGACCATCGTCTACGCGTCGTTAGCTTTGGCATTTGCTAATGCTATGGCCATAATTATGGCATATTCAGGTCTTCTCAGTCGTATGAAATTTGATGTTAGTATTGTGCTTAATTTTTTGCAGTGCATACAAAATATTTTCAAGAGATTCATATGTGGAAGTTTGCAACTTGGGATAATTTTCGATGCGACTTTGCGATTAGATGGTATGCATCTAATTAACGTTTTTATTCAGAAATGGCATAATGTCCATTCCTATGTTCGCAATTTTGTATAATCATCACTTTCTGATTATATAGATGATTTGCACATAAAATAACGGGGATTAGTTAGGTAAAGCCCTGAGATTTCTACGGGCGCATATATATACAACGGAGCTACAAGGCTAATTTAGCCACGAGCTAAGTATGCCTTCTCAATTCTCTTGCAGAATATAAGATAGACGTACATATCCATAATTCTGATGCTGAGTCATAAATTCATTTATTACATTTTGGCAGCTAGGAAAGGTAACTTTTACGATTCATGTCCTTGTCAAAAACCCACCATCTACATTAAGTCCCCTTCTTAGTGCAGAACGATTAATATTGTGTGGTAAGTACTAGATGTTGGTCGCTAGACGAGATAAATATGACTTTTATCATTTAATGGTTAAATATTACTAGAAGGGTAGCAATTGGATGAGCAAGTTTTGTTTTTTTCTTTCTTTTTTCGATTGTATTTTCAGGTATTTAGAGCATTGCTAGGGATTGCTAAGGCTGACGCTTGTTAGTGTTATGGCCATTGCATATACACCGCTAGCGTTGGCATCCATTATTGTCGTGGCCATATTTATGGCCTGTTTAGGGTTTCTCAATCATGTGAGATTTAATATTAGCATTTATGTTTAACTTTTGTGCGTGGCATACAAAACATTTTTAAGAGATTTAGATGTGGAAGTTTACTACTTGAGATAATGCTTGATGCGACCCTGCAATTAAATTGCATGCATCTACTTAGCATTCTTATTCAGATATGGCATAACCTCTATTCCGAATGCTCGCAATTCTGTATTATCAGCATATTATGGTTAATACAAATACTTTGCATGGACGCGCATGAAATAACGAGGGTTTAGCTAGGTAAAGCCCTGAGATTTGTAAGTCCCATATATATGCAAAAAGATCTACAAGGATAATTTATCTAGGAGATGAATATCCTTTCTCGATTTTCCGAGGCTTGATCAAAAATTGATTTATATTTATTTCATGCTTTTGCATCTAGGAAAAAAGAGATAACGGAGCTACAGGGCTAATTTAAACAGCAGCTAAATATGCATTCTCAATTTTCTTGCAGAATGTAATATAAGAGTACATATCCGTAATTCTGATACTTCTCAGAATTTATAAATATTTATTTCAACTTCTGCAGCTAGAAAAAATAAATCAACGATCTTAGTTGTTGGATTTACCAGGAATTCGGATTTGATGATGCTCCGATGATGTCAAATAATCGTTGAAGGAGCAATAATTGATATATTAGTTCTTGTAGGATGATAAAGTGTTGTCTGGAGAGCATAAACTAGTGAAGTGTGGCTGATTTGTATGATAGAGATACCAAAATTGACTTGTGTGTATCACAAGACCATGGCTTCAAAGATGCAATTCTTGTTTGACCATCACCGACTACCAGCACTCTTTTTCTTTCTTCTCTCGCCCAGCAGTAGCAGCAGTATCAGAAGTTGAGACGACTAGGGTTACATCAGCGAAGCAATGATAACATGGAGTTGGTGGCTTTTTATGATTCAGAGCTTGTATGGTCAGTCAATCATGCGTGCACACTTGTAATTTGGAATCTCGTAAAAAATTTCGGACTTCACAGGCTTTAGGGTAAGAATCCCATCTCATATCCCATAGGTCCGGTTGACGTTCCTTTTCAGTATGTTGTAGCGGAGATACAGATGAACACTTTCGTTAAGGATGCTCTGCCTCTTTCTCCACCGATAGTTGCTGATTTCCAAGTTCATGGAATACAGGTGAGACAACAGGAGTAGTCACGAAAAAATTGGAGAACTCGTGAGGGTAAGTGCAGTCGTGAGGACGTGGGTATCCCAAGAAAATATGATGCTCGCCATAGCCATATTTTTGGAGAAGCTGAATTCCCAACAGGAGCTTGTAAGCCCATATTCCAGGTGTTGGGATGAGAAGCATGAATCTGAAGTGGTCAGGCCTATCGAGTGTTCATTGTGCTTGAGACGATCGTGGATGCCTCACTATCAGTGATAATTGAGATCATGACCACGAGTTCTGTCTGTTTAGGGTTTGCTTGGAGCATGAGGGGAATTGACGGCGTCACTTTGAGAATTATGAATTCAATGTGTCTTCTATAGTTGGCTAGTGTAGTTGAAATCAGTAGCAGCAACAATAGAGGCGAAGTCCCCATGTTATGGACTTCATCAGGTTAGGAGAGGAAGCTTACAAGCTGTGGAGGTACTGACGTACAAATGCTTTCATTAGGATGATGCGAGTGAGGTTTTTTTTTTGCTACTACCGTTGTTGATTAAATAATCTAGTCGAAGGAGGTGACTGCGTTAAATCTCTAAAAATGAAGAAGCATTTAGTCCCCAGGTGCATCTACTTTGGTCTGACGCTCGATGATGGATGATTTAATATTATCATCATGAGTCCATGCCACTAGGGTCTGATCAGGAAAGGGAAGCCAAGAAGGTTGATATCTCCTATTTTGTTGTTGTCTTTGCGCGCCGTGGATGGAGAAAGAACTTGAATTGAAGTTGGAGTCCTTGTTGGTGACCGGGCTGTTAAGTCGCAACTAGGAAGATTTTCACGAGAATTGACTGAATGAAATTGTCTATTATTCTGAGCCTTTAGTTTATAAGCTTGTTTTAACCTTTCTGGATGTGATGATGGTATGCTCGGAAGGCTTATATGGTCGAAGTCCTCTGGAGTCATCGAGGGTGAAAAGGATGCGCTGAAAGGTGTGCTGTTGCCGACGAGGTATTGTGGGTGTCTTCAAGGACTATGTTCTAGGAGGCGTCTTTTGAGCCATCTTCTGAATCCTTGATTGTTATGAGATGTGTTACGGTGAGCAGTCCCCTATCATACTTCTTTTATAAAGTTATATTTTATGGAATAGGCTTGAGATGCATCTCAACCTCGTCTGGGTCGCAGGCGCCTATCAGATCTGTCGACGTAGTTGAGAGAGATGAAGATATATTTGCAGTATGTCTTTGGAGAGTAAAGGGTTTTTTTAAGGTTGTAACTCTCTGGTTGACCATTGAGTTTTTTTTTTTTTGAAAGGTAGGGGATTTTGTACGAATATTCAGTCTCTATGTGTAGTTCTTACGATCCTTCGGATGCAATTTGTTGAAGTTGGTGCTCCAAGTGATGTCGTTGCGTAAGATGACAATGCGATAAAAACTGCACCAATTGAGTATCGGAACACTAGAGTTGACTTTGACTGGACCCGACTCTTGGAGGAAGCTGAGAAAGCTAAGCTTGTTGTCGGTTGGGTTTGTCATCATATGTAAGCCATTCAGGAGAACTTGAAGGAAGTAATCTTCATCTTAGAAGCGATTACCAAGTCTAGAGGTGATGATGAAAGACCATCCTGAAAATTGAGGCTTGCAATTAAAGCCCTTGCACAGGTGGAGAAAGCGTATGATAAAATCGTTGAATCAATCCTTAAAGATCTTTTCTAAGTAGTAGGTTTTGAGGGTTTTTATGTGTTTCTGAGATACCTGATTTTTCATTAGTTTTATTTTGGATTTTGAATAGGTAGATTTTGAATGGTTTGCAAAGGATTTTCTAAAGAGAGAAACAATACTATGTTTAACAAAATACATTGAAATCCTAAGTATGAATGCAAGGCACTGCAAACATTTTGAAGAATTACAAATGCTGCGTAAAAATATAGTAATATTTCTAGGGGTGGTAAAGTGCTTAAGCCTATACAGCTTTGTCAGGGGTGGTGAAGTGTTTAAGCCTTGGAAGCTTTAAGATACTTGCCACATACGACTACCCCTGTTGGCTTATTAGTATTGACCAATTTGTAGTATCCACCTAATATAGTTTTAATGACCATATATGGCTTATTTCCAGAAAAGGTAGTAGTGTCTCCGATTTGGAAAGGTTTGGGTTTCGGTATCTCAGGCTGATGACACATTTTAAGGATGATTGGGTTATTGGTTTCAATATTCTCAGTAAAGACGACCCCTATCCATTCGAAAAACTTTTGAAAAGGATCAACTCCCCATTCACATCGTCAAGGCATGTTGAGGTTGATACTCGGATCAAGTCCCCAAGCTTTGATGAGACGTAGGACAACTGGTTATAAAGAAAGTTGTTCAACAAGACTTACTTGTAAGCGAAATCCACGGGTGTACGTCATCACCTTTTTCCTATGCATTCGTTTAACATTCAGATCCGTTGCTTGGTGATATTCTGGAGGTGAGCAATCTTTAGGGTATGCTGGCTTGTTGGTGCCTACATGTGGGTCCCTTGGTAACGATCTACAGAGATGCATCGATCCTTTCCTTTTTGATATAGATCCACGGACGTCAAAGAACCATGTCGTAGTCTGGATTTTTTGTAGGTGAATTGGTAGCGGACACTCCTGGCCATATTATGGTAGTGGCAGCAGTGGTCTCCTCTAATTTTTTATGAATGACGAAGTTTGATTGTTGCATCCTTGGTTGCTTTCTTTGAATGGGGATCTCGTTATCTCGTCGAATGAATTTGGATGTGTTGACGCTGGTAACATATGGTGCTGGCAACAAAAAATGGTGGTGGCGCTGGGAAAAACAAATGGTGGTGGCGCTGGCAACAACAAATGGTGGTGGCGCTGGCAGCAACAGATGGCGCTGGATGGATCTATCTGGTGACGGCTTGATAAATATGAGTACCTTTATCTCTTTATGTGACAAGAAAGGGAGGAGAGATATGTCATTTTAGTGTAGGATTTTCTGGATCTCAAGTAGATAGAGAGGCTGGTTTTGGTGAGACAGAGATAAGTCTTTCTTTTTTCGTAATTTTTGTATGGACCTTTCCAGAACTCCACTGGCGATGAGATTTTGTTATTCTCTGTTTCCTAGTTCTAGATCATGGTCTATACAAACTTATCACTTACCTCTTTGGACATGGGTTCTGGAGGTGTTAGCATCAACAATAACTTTGGAGGCGTTTCTGGCTTGCTGCATATGATACTTGTGTTTCTCTAGAGGTGGTTGTTCCATATGAGTATTGAGAGGAGCACGTATTTCCTTATGAGTGGTAGTCACGTCTGCTTGTGCGTCAGCAAGGGTCTCTTCATAAGCTTTGAGAGACTTGGTGATGCTTGGCAATCTATGGCGTTTCCAATAGCATTGCTTGAAAAAGTAGTGTTTGTGTTTCTGGTAAAAGCATTTTGGGGAATGGAACACTAGAACTGAGATTGGTTGCTGAACCTAAATTGATATTAGTCGATAGACCAGACCTAGGACCCACCTTGTTTTCAGACGGTTGAAGAATGATTTTAAGATGGTTGAAGAATTTGGATTAGTGACCGAGAGATTGATCTCCCACTGTGGTCGCCAATTGTTAGTACCTAAAAATTACTTCTAGGAAAAACAATATACTGCAGAAGTACTTTCTTTAGACTCAGAAATCAAAATAATACAGGGAAATCCTAAACCACGTTAGTAGCCGTTCCGCTCTGCTTCGGTCACAAGGTGAGAAAATGGGTTGATCTTAGGGGATGGAAGCAAAAAAAGTTGAAGGAATTTGTATGTTGAATTGTATGTAGAGATGTTGAATTATTGAGAAAATAACAGAGCTTGGGAGAATGATAAGCTTATTCTATTTTCTGAATGGGCTAAGTAGCCTATTTATAATAGTTTGTAACACACACTTTTCCTTGTAAAATAGTGGAGGTAGTAAAGAGATGAAGAAGTGGAAGTCGTGGGAATAATGGTATAACCGCCTTGGAATCTTCGGGAAGCCATTACTCAATTACTCCATTAACTGCTTCACCCTTACCACTAATTTATAACTTTATTATCATAGGGTGTTGCTACGTTGTATGTTTCTTTAACCACCATATCAATACCCCATGAAGAATCCCCCCATGTAGGTGTTTTGATTTCTTGTAGAAGTTAGTGGAGTCATGGACTCAGAACATGCGAGTAATGTTTGGAACATGCAATTCATGCTAGTACGAGAAAGTGAAGACGGTGCTACCACAAGCAAGGGTGAAGAGGCGTGTAAAGGTAACAAAGGATGAGTGCTAACGCCACTGGCAGCACAGCCTAGCGCTGCTGCCAGTGCTGCTTCTAGCACTGCTTGGGCTTGTTTGGCGCGTGCTTTGTTAGCTTTTTTTGGCCTTTTTTTGGCCTTTTTTTTGGTTTTTTCTAACCTTTTGGCACATGTGTATGCTACTCATTGGTCTTGAGAGAGTGTTTACAGCTTGATAAGGATGGCACTTGCTGGTATCATGACCATCGCCTATGCGCCGTTAGCCTTGGCATTTGCTAATGCTATGGCCATAATTATGGCTTATTTATGTCTTTTCAGTCGTATGAGATTTGATGTCAGTATTGTGCTTAATATTTGTGCAGTGTATACAGAACATTTTCAAGAGATTTAGCTGCGGAATTTTGCATCTTGGGATAATATTCGATTCGAATTTGCGATTAGATGATATGCATATAGTTAGAGTTTTTATTTAAAAATGGCATAATGTCCTTTCCGAATGTTCGCAATTTTGTATAATCAACACTTTCTGATTAATATAGATGCTTTGCACATGAAATAACGAGGGTTTAGTTGGGTAAATCCCTGAGATTTCTACGAGCGCATATATATACAAAAGAGTTGCAAGGCTAATTTAGCCACGAGCTGACTACTCATTCTCAATTCTCTTTCGGAATGTAAGATAGACATATGTATCCATAATTCTGATGTTGAGTCAGAAATTTTTTTATTATATTTTGGCAGTCAGGTAAGGTAACATTTATGATTCATGCCCTTGTAAAAAACCACCATCTACAACCGATAAAAGAGATGATGAATTTCGGAGCATGTGACTGCCGGATAGCCTGATGCCTAACCAAACAGTCAGCGGACTTAATGTAGATACCCAAAAATTACAAGAAGGGAAAAATAGGAATTTTACCTTAGAGATGTGACCAAAACCAAAAAATGGCAAGAATAAGTCAAGGAAAAGATATAAAAAAAAACGAGTAAAAGTTGACGAAGAGGGTAACAGGAAGGCGACATAATAAAAACGAAAGGATGAAGGTGGGAAGGAGGAGTGGCACACAACATACCCCTATGTTGTGCGCATGAAAATAAAAAAGAAAGAAAGAATAGTAAAAAGTAAAAGGAGTGAATTAATATGAGGCGTGAGAGGTAGTGTGATGGTGAGAAAGAAGTGAGGTGATGAGAGAGGTAATAGGAGTGAGAGGTAGTAAGGTGATTAGATAGGTAGTGGGTGTGAGGTGATGTGGGAGTAGTGGATGTGAGTTTATGTGAAGAGAGAGTACATGTGTATCCCGCGTGTGAAGTAAAGGCACCCAAAAAGGGGTAAATTAAGACTGCCGACATCTAACGTACGATCACCTAGAGAAACGAATGCAGTGATAGAGACACATCGTGTATGTTCAAGATGTGGAATCTTAAAAAGAAAGGCAAGAAAATACACGTGTCCTTCATCAGAGGTTAAAGTCTTCACTCCATTTCTGCAAAAGGATGACAAAGATAGGTCTTAATTCTGCTGTAAAAGGAAAAATCCTATGTACTATTCTCTGTATCAAATTTGTACCCATTATATTTTACGCTAATTTCACCACCATCCTCTTTTGTTATTGATACTTATTTATTGTTGATTAGTAGTTCGATGTTTGTAATAAAGTGCTAGGCAGATTACTTATAAATTTATAAGACAATAATCTTGACATAATATCTATAACAATTTTACAGTCGATGGCGGTTATTGATTACAAAATAATCGCACATACAAATTTGGTATAATATGAAAATGGTTAATCTAACTCATTTTATTTATTTAGAAAATAAAAATACAACAAACTATTTTATAAGATATCACCTCCACTTTGCCTTAATGAGTTGTGAATTTGGAAAAATCGAAAGCATTTTCACCTTCTTTTTTTTTGAAAAAAAAAGGATAATTAATATAAAACAAAAATATGTACAGAAGGTTATAGATGGTCTCTAAAGGACCCCATACGAAATAAGTAAGAGCTATTATTCTCCTACAATGTCCTCCCAATTCAAAAGTACCTTTGAAATCGAATAGCTCTTGAAAGAATTTGTTGTTGAGCACCACAAGTATATGCTTTGTTTAACTGCCATCAATATTTCATAGTAAGTCTTAGCTCGACCACCATTTCCTTCCATAATTACCATACAATAACATAAGGCAGAATCTTCCAAATGATCTTTTTCTTCATATTTAAGTTCTACATTATCTATCTTCTCAAAAGAGCTTCCAAATCTTCAGACATAACCCATCTAATGCATAAAGAAGATAGAAAATACTGCCAGACCTGACTTGCCTGTTCATAGTGCACAAGCAGGTGATTGCTAGACTCTTCTATTTTATTACGCAGTAAACACATTGTAGAAGCTAGAATGATGCCTTTATGTTGCAGCAAACATCTGGTTGGATTGCTTTATGCATCGCATCCCAAACAATAAATGAAACTTTAAGTGGTATATTTTTACCTATCAGAAGATCATCAAAAGTATAGTCTTCATTCTCCTCAATTAATTTCATATATAGTTTCTTTGCCCTGAAGTCCACACTCAAAAAATCTTCTTCACCAAACGTTGCAATTATATTTTCTCAGATCATGTTTTAGTTCAAGTCAATCGATTATTTCTGCTGGATCCAAAGCTCTTCTCAATTGAAGTTGCCAGTCGCCATTTCTAATACTAGTAATTGTATTAATCCAACTTCTGTAAACTTACCTTATAAAGTCTTGGATCAAGCCAAAATTTGATCCCTTTTCCTTCATTTAGCTTAAAATCCACACATTTATAGAAATAATACAAATGGTTAGTCTAACTCATTTCATGTGTAATTAGAGAATAAAAATAATACAACAACCTATTTTATAAGATAACACCTCCACTTTGCCCCAATGGATTGTGAATTTGGAAGGATCGAAAGGATTTTCACCCTTTTTTTTTAGAAAAAAAAAGATAATTATATAAAATAAAAATATATAGAGAAGGTTACAGATGGTCTATAAAGGACCCCCATACGTAATAAGTAAGAACTATTTCTTACAATATCCTCCCAATACAAAAGTACTTGCGAAATCGAATATCTCTTGAGTTGTTGAACACCACAAGTATATGCTGTATTTAACTGCCATCAATATTTCATTCTGAGTCTTAGCTCGACCACCATGTAGTCCATCATTTATTTCCTTCCATAATTCCTATACAATAACATAAAGCAAAATCTTCCAAATGATATTGTTCTTCATATTTAAGTTCCATATTCTCCAGCTTCTCAAAAGAGCTTCCAAATCTCTAGACTAACCCACCTAATGCATAAAGAAGATAAAAAATACTGCCAGAAATGACTTTCCTGATCACAATGCATAAGCAGGTGATTGCTAGACTCTTCCAATTTATTACACAATAAACACATTGTAGAAGCTAGAATGATGCCTCTATGTTGCAGCTAGCATCTGGTTGAATTTCTTTATGCATCACAACTCAAACTATAAATGAAACTTTAGGTGGTATATTCTTACCTCCTAGAATATCATCAATAATGCATTCTTCATTCTCCTCCATTAATTCCACATATAATTTATTTATCGTGAAGTCCCCACTCAAATAATCTTCGTCACCAAACTGTACATTCATATTTCTCAGATCATGTTTTAATTCTAGTAAATCGATTCTTTCTGCTGGATCCAAAGCTCTTCTGAATTCAAACTACCAGTCTCCATCTCTATTACTAGCAATTGAATTAATCCAACTTCTGTAAACTTACCTTATAAAGTTTTGGATATTTGCTAGCCAATGAATGCTTCGCCAAGCACCAGTCAAGCCAAAATTTGATCCCCTTGCCTTCATTTAGCTTAAAATCCACACACTTATATAAATTCTCCGTAGCTTTATCTATGTTGTGCCACATGCTTCTTCCAATTGCTTCTTTTTTATTAATAGGAGCAAAAAATGCTAGTCAAAATTAGTTTTCTAACATATAATCTTTCTCCACCAGGCATCCTTCTTCTTCTTCACAAATCTCCAATGCCATTTAGCCAATATGGATTTTTTCACAGCTCTAAAATTCATTATCCCTAACCTCACCTTTCTTCTTTGGTCTACAAATATTTTTCCAAGAAACCCAACTCATCTTTCTTTTTTCCTCATCCCCCCCTAAGAAATTTTCTCATAATTCTATTTAGTCTTTACTAAATTGAAACATGCAAGTGTACAAGAGAAAGAAAATAAGTTTGGAAACTTTCTCTTCCAAGGTGCAAGATTTTTCTACATTCTTTCAATAATAGTTTCCTAAATTGCAAAGTTTTTTCTTGAACCACCAATAGGCATACCTAAGTATGTGATAGGCAAAGTATCAGTCCTACAACCTAATTCTAAAACAAGACCATCAATCATATCATCTCCACCTATGCTTGTCATAGAGCTTTTGTCTATATTTAGTTTAAGTCTTGTTAGAACTTCAGATAAAACTAGAATGATGTGTAATCTTCTTACTTCAACTTTAGATACATTCAAAAGAATAATGATATCGTCAGAAAACTGTAAGTATGAAACCCTTAGTTGCACCAATAGCAATCTGAAATTCACCCAATCTCTGATCCATAACAACTATATTTAAAAGTTTAGATAACATTTCCACCACTAGTAAGAATAGGAGAGGTGATAATGGATCACCCTGCCTAATTCCTTTAGATGGTTTAATTCTTTTAGTAGAAACTCCATTCATAAGTACCAAAAACTGTGCACCAGTTACATACCACTTAATCCATGAAATCCATTTATCGTCAAAACCGTTTTTCTTTAGGATTGCAAAGAGGGAATTCCAACTTACATTATCGAAGGCTTTCTCTATATCTATCTTGCAGAGAATATCTGGCATTTTCTGTTTTAGTCTTTTGTCGATACATTCATTTGCTACCAGTATCCCATCTAATATTTTTTTATCCTTAATGAAAACTCCTTGAGAATTATAAATAAGCCTTGGCATAACCTCCTTCTATCTGTCTTCTAGAAGCTTGGAAATCACCTTGTAAAAGATGTTGATCAAATTTAGAGGTCTAAAGTCTCTATTAGTTGCAGAATTTTTTTTCTTTGGAATTAACTTAATGAATGATGTGTTTAGTCTCCAATCCACCTTGCATTTTAAGTAAAACTATTTGATGGACATCATCAGATCACCCTTAATTATATCCTAGGAGAAGTTAAAAAACTCCAAAGTAAATCCATCTGTTCTGGAGCCTTGTTAACTCCACATTTCTTAATTTCCTCATGCATCTCATCCTCGTCAAAAGGTCTCTCCATCCAGCTACTTTGCTCACTATCAATACTGCTAAAATTTAGATTGTCAAAGTTATGACGAATTTTATTAGTAGCAGTAAAAAGATAAGTGTAGTACTGATGTATTTCTCTTTTTATAATTTCCTGGTTAAAAATGTCCACCCCATCCACTTCAAATTTAGTTATACAACATCTTCTTCTTTTAGCATGCACAATATTATGGAAATAATGAGTATTTTTGTCTCCATCAGTAAACCCTTTCACCTGACCTTGTTTGGTTAGAAAAATCGGAATCCTAAAAATTCAATTACAGGGTAATTCAATTCTTGGAGTTGAATTCCAAAGAATTTAATTCAAATCCAATAAAATAATGTTTGGTTGAGGTAATTTGATTATCTTTGTTTTTAAACAGGAATCCAATTTCATTGCACTATTTGACCAGTGCAATGGAAATTCATTATTTTGGAGGGAATAGAAATCCTAGTAATCAAAAATCTTAATTACACATAGTTGATTTGTCAAGTTTGGTTCAAGGAATTAGACTCGTTTTCTAAGAATTGAATTATCTAGTTTTCAATTCCTTAAAATAAATATGATGCTTGTGCATTATGATCATGAAATTGGTTGGATTTTCCATTTTGGTTATAACAGGTTGGAATGGTGTTTTTTCTTAGTGATACAAGTACTCATTTATTCTATAAAAACACTTTTTGTTACAACAGTACTCATTTGTTATCTGACCTGGGTTTTTGAGGTTTAATATAAGGGATTAGATAGGTTACTTGTATTGGACCAAGTGTGTACTGTTATGTTTTTTAGAAGATTTTTTTTTTATACATTTTAACAACAACTTTATCCATTCATGGTGTTAGTTGTATCTAATTTGAACCATGTTAATGCTTTATTCCTCTAAACTATCATATATGTCATGAGCTCATTGTTATCACATTGTTTCAATGGTCCTTTTGGATGTATTTGTTGGTCTTTATGCAATATATAAGTATAATAATAAGATATCATGTTGTTTGATAGTATCGTTTATACCTCTTTTTTCTCAAACGTAGTACAATGTTGTGAAAAGCTTGAGCGAATATTTGAGAGATTTGATTAACTAAGGAGACCAAATGCTTCATTCAGGCCCAAAACTCACAACCACATTAGCTGTTGGAATTCAATGAGTTCATTTATTCAAGCCCAATACTGATTTGGTCCCTTTATCAATATCCCTAATTCAAATTTTATGTTGGAAAATTGTATCTAAGGTTCTACCTAAGGAAAAAACTCTCTCGTTTCTCTAATCATATTGATCCCCACTGTAAACTATATAACTGTGATGCTTTAGAAGATGAACTTCGTTTGTTCATCAACTACTCTTTTGCAAAAAATATTTGGTTTGCATACTCTGATGAGTCTTGACCATAATAATGATATTTCTTCTTGGTTTAATATTTGGATGAATGAAAATTTTTTGGTTAATTTGGAAGCATATAAATGAAGTTATCTTTTAAAACATTGTACCTGACCCAAGTAGACTTATTAATAAGGTCAACTTGGACTATTGAAACATTCAGATTGCTAGACCTAGACATTTATACGGTGATTCGGACAATGCACCGGAATGATATACATTATGATTGGAACATCATCTTTGATGCCGCATTCCTGTAAGCTAATTACTTGATGGGTTTTTCTATTCATGTTGCTGATAAGATATGAAATAGAAGGATGTATAGGGCAGGAGCTGGATGGGCAGCAACCCCTTAGATGCAGAATCTAAAGCTTTGATGGAGACTCTGGGATGGATGGATGGAGGATTTCCAGTTGCATAATTGTTGCATTACAAATAATTGTCAGAATTTAGTGAATTTGGTTAATGGTGTTTCAGTTAGTCATTCTACTCTTCCTTGGGAGGGCTCGTAAATCTAAACACTTGTAGAATTTAGCTAAAGGTGTTGAGTTCTTTTCAACTGAACAACCTCCAAATGCTGAAAGACTTGTTTTTTTTGGTCGGGCTAAACGTAGATTAGACCCTCAACTACTTGACGTAATCTCCTCTGCTTAGTAAAATTCCAGTTTATCAAAACATAAAATATATATACTTCTTGCTTAATTTAAACATAAAATCATTTGTTATTTTCTTCGGCCACTAATAAACTTTATTTGCCATAGGATACTGGATAAACAACCAATACATGAGGAAAGGGAAGAAAAATATCTATTGCATATAATATGCACTTTAGGTTAGGTCAAATGGTCTCCATAATGCTCACTCTTCTTTTTCTCTTGTTATTTAGGGACGCATATCTAATCATCGAAAACCTTCATCCACTTGTGGTATTCCCCTTGGTAGCCTGGTGCACCTTTGTGTTCTGGTGTCTGGTAATCTTCAAAATCTTCTTCATAAGGCACTTCTCAATCCTCTTCATCAAGTATATAAACCTGTTTATTTTCAATGCAATTAGAAAAATAATTTATTTAACAATATTAGTTGAAATCAAGTTTTTGAAGCATTTCTAAATGTTAGAATTCTAATCTCTTTTGCTATTTGTCCCACTTATTGACGGACCCAGTTAATCAATGGTCGGTTGATGTACGATATCATATACATATTTGTCCTGCATTACATTTTTTGTGTGCCTAAAATACGTGAAAGTCAATTTCTTTAGTCAGCACTTGATATAAAATATCGAAAACTCGCGATATGAATTCCTCATGCATAGGTGTTACATAAGGTTACAAGAACAGATACACACGTATATCTATGACAATATAAGTTAGCAACGTAGTTGCAGTTCATATTTAGATTCATACTATATTTGATAATTACCCGTTTAGTATTAAAAAATAAAGCAGTTGCAGAACGAATTAATTACTTAGCTTGTGCATTTGATGCCTCAAACTAACTTGATCCAGGGAGTTTTGAAGCATTAGATGCATGGGCTGAGGAATCAACTCATTTCACATTAGCTTTACTTTTTAATCTTAAACGGGTAATCATTAAATATTGTATTTTCAGGCAGGTTCGAGTTCAAGCTTAAAAAAGATGAGTCTGAACTAAGAAATGGCCGTTCACGTCCTGCTTTGATCACAAAGGTGGAGAAGATTGATAGGTCTTAGGGGAAGGAAACAAAAAAGGTTAAGAAATCTCAGTGTGATGAGCAATTGTAGTGTGTAGCTTAAGAATGAATTATCTCTTGGATATATCGCTAATTCTAAAATTTTGTCTCTCTTTTTTTGTTCCTCGGTTTCGAATAGATGAAGCCATCTATTTATAGTTTAGAGGAGACACACTGATTTCTCGTAAGTGGTGGAAGTTACAGAAGAAGTAGAGGAGTAACGTTTGTGGAGATTGTAGTGGAGTCAGTCCAAAAAATAGGGAGGACTTATATGACCACTACTCCTCGTTCTCTCAACTGCTCTATAACTGTCCCACTACTTGTTATTTTCTTGTTCATGAATATGTTGCCACAACGTACGATTCTCGTAGACCGCCAGACCAATACCCCAATGAGAATCCCCCTACATGTTGTATTTGATATCTTGTGGAAATAGTGGAGTCACGGACTACCACTTTGGTTTAATTCAAGTCAATAGCTTGCTAAGTTAGTGAGGCAAGTTGCACAACTCACTAGATTAGTAATCAGGCTGATTAGTGTCGTGTATGATAAGTTTAGTGGTCATGTACTAGCTTGGAGTAACATGACATAATTTTAATGGTTAAATATCAATTACTTAGAAGTGACGTGGCGTAAATTTGGAAGTTTTTGAAGCCAAGATTGCGAAAGTTCCAAAAGACCAGTCGTGGCGTATTTTTAGAAACTTGTGCAAAAGGCTTGTCGAAGCTGGCTTTGGCCAGCGCCCATTGTTGTGACACGTCCTTAGGGACGCGTCTCCGTAGAAGCTGGCATTGGCCTTAGCCAGCGCCATTGAATTGTGGCACGTTTCTGGGGGACGCTTCTCGCTCGAGCTAGCCTGCGCCATTTTACGAAGCGTCTCTGGGGAATTGCTCTTTGATGGTAGCGTTTCCAAGAGGAATGGCACTGTTTTGTGACACGTCCTTGAGTAAAATGCTAAAATGACATATTTTCTAAGGACAAAACATCTAATTGTGATGTGTTCTTTGCGAACAGGGCATTAAGCTGAAATGCGTCTTTGGGGATCAAGCATTAGCTATCCCCAGATTTGATAGATGTTATTGGAACATCGATGTGCATTCGAGACGAGTTCAAGGAAATCAACTTTGGAATTTATGTGACTTGAGATTGGTTCGATATCATATAAATATTATGAATATTAGAGAGACTACATGATCAGTTTTGAACACTTGTAGTTTTTTGTAGAAACTATATTCTTAATTCGCCTGCGGAATATAATTAGAGATACAATATTTCATGTTTTGATATAAAATTAGAAATATGTGCATATACTTCTATGTTCATGCTTCTAGGAAAAGGGGGATTTTATAATTCTAGCCCTTGTCAACAACTTACCATCTACATTAATTCCCCTGCTAGTGAGGAACAATAATGTTGCACAATAAGCATTAGATGGTGGTAATATGATTATGATAATTATACATGCATGATCAAAATTTTAAAAGTATGAGAAGACATAATTAGCTTCTCTGAGATTGAGATATGTTCCCCTTAGTATTAACCTTGGATGGGATTAGTAGATATCCACATTCTTGTCAGGAGTACTAGCTTGTTCGTGAGTAGAGTGGGGATTTGGCCAGCACCGAGCATTACTTCCCTTTTTTTCTTCTTAGCTTCCTAATCCGACAAGGATTTCCAAGAACAATTAACACCTATATATATATATATGTATTTTAATCCTCATAAGGCTATCTCCTCTTTTATTCTTCTCTTTTCTCTCCCTGATTTGTTTGTCGGTATGAGAAAGTATGCCTCATATGCTGGTGGTAGAAGTGCGTCCTCTAGTACGCAGCAGCAAGAGAAGTTCGACGCTCGGGTACGCAGTAGCCAGAAAAAATCATTCATCAAGCACGCGTTATTGGTTAGAGTTACTTCTTCACGTTCACGTTGCTGGATGGGAGCAAAGGTGAGTGTTGCGACAATTTTTTTGTGAACCCTAGATTTCGCTTATGAAGTACCAGTAAGGGTTTGTTCTCATAGCCTTGCAAATCATCGATTTGGACAAGCTAGGGTTTTGATTCTTGTTTTGTGTTTTTATACAGTATAAGAAGTCCAATACTATAGTTTCTATCTTTTAAAAAACTTGATCCCATTGCAGATGACTAACAAATGGGATGATGATGTTGGTACGACTTCCAGTCACAACAAATGGAAGATTTCTGATACAACATTTGTTGAAAGCGTACCTCATACGTGTGATAGATTATTTAAACATATTTATGAAGAAGTTAACATACCTCCTGGCTTTGTTGGTTTCTTTATCCTAACTCTGAGAAATATGCTACTACTCAGAGAATTGCTCTTGAGACCGTCCCAAGATTTTTTTTTGCAGAAAGAAGATTATATAGCTTCTTTTGTTGAGTTTAAAACACACCAAATTCTTATGAAAAAATGGGTAAGCTGGTGTAAAGTAATGTTGGATGATTCCTCAGTGATTAAAGTCTTGAGATATGCTCGAATACTTCATGCTGTAAGAATATCTGAAACTTTACGGATAAATAAGGATAAAAAAAGTTTTTTATCTTTTGTTTCCCGTTGGTGTGAATCAACCCATTCTTCTATATGCGCCTGGGTTGAGATAACAATTACTCTGGAAGATATATTTAGTTTGTTGAAGCTCCCAATTGAATCGACCCTCCCTGTTGAACATTCCGCTGAAGAGAAATAAATGATCACAGCTTTGGAGAGGAAGATAGAAGAACTTCAACGAGGGGTTGGTCGATGTGGTGCACATTATATGAGGTGGATTGATTATTGGTGGAATGGTAAGACTAGTGTTAACAGTCTTGCTATTAATGATCCTTTGAGCATAACAATATTTCTGACGCTTTGTTGTCCACAAACGTGTTTGAAAATCTTCCTGTCGGTAGATTGAAGCTTTCGGTCGTTCCCCCTAGCTGTAGCACTTGCTTATGGTGAATATCTCCTTTTTAGTAAATTATTTCTTGGTTCTTGTATTCTCATTCAGACACATTGTATTGCAATATGAAAACTTTTAATGTATTTATGAAGATCGATTCTTGTGTTCATACTATATTTCTTCAACAATGGTTATGGGAGCATTTCCCAAAATATGCGCCTCTGACAAATCCCTTGCATCCGGATGAAGATATTGAATATGCAAGGATCTGCCGTTGGCATAAGAAGAAGTTTACCTATGTAAATTTAGCTGATTTGATAGATGTCCAGAGTGAGGTGAACCTCAGGCCTTGGGATTCTGAGAACGAGCGTATACTTCTTCCAACTACTTTTGCTGGAGCCGTTGAGATAGTTCTCTGGTCAGGACCAAAGAAAAAAGTTCCATCCCAGGTTACATCCTTGCCCTTTGTTCAGAAGGTTATTCATTGCAGGCGTACAATATTGATCGTGCGGCTCGTCAGACGGGTATTGACCATGAAGTGCCTCGTGGTCGTGCTGAAGCCCTATCTGTTAAAAAATTAAAGGAGAGTTTGGACGTATACCTTTCTGAGGTAATAAATGTTCCTTTCTTATGTCCAGGTAGGAAATCTCAAGTGTCATCCATGTACACACGCTTCTGGAATAAAGAGAGGAGCCGCTTTAGAGAATTCATCTCAGAACCTCTGTTGATGATGATTACGGTCCTAATTTGCAAAAATCAAACAAAGTCAAGCGGAAGCTCATTATTGATGCAGCTCAACAGGTAATGGTATTCTATTTAACTTCTTAATCTCAAAATATGGCTATTATGATTCTTAGTTTTATCCTTTTCAGCAGAAGCGCGTCGTGCGTCCTCGAGTGGATGCTACTTCTGGTGTTGCTGATAGTCCCCATTCTGTAAGGCAAGGACTACAAATGATTCTTCCTGGGAGCGAGGATGGTCTCTGTAGTAATGTAAGACTTCTACTTAACACTCTTGATATTTCTGTATTTTGTAAATCATAATACGCTTTATTGTCTTGTTGTAGCATGTGAGTACAAATGTCTGTGTTAACCCCATTAAATCTCTTGAAGCTTCGGGATACACCGCAAGTATGGAGGATGGACACGAGTCTGAGGACGGGGAGCTTGAAGAAACGTCTTTTATATAGGAAATTAATGAAGAATCTGAATCTACTTCTATTGATGACGAAGTAAGCTATAAATAAGAAGTAGTGCCAGACTCTTCCACTAACTTAGATCTATCTCAATAAGTTTTTTTCTCTTTATTACCATAATAGACCATGTGAACTCTTCGAATTTCTCATATAAGCATAACTATGCTTGAATTTGCAAAGTTGTTAGTACCTAAAAACTAGGAAAAACAAAATCGAAAATCAAAATCGAACAAGACAAGCCTAAACCACGATAGTAGACGTTCTGTCTTGCTTCGGTCACGAGGAAAGAAAATGGGTTGATCTTAAGGGAAGGAAGCAAAGAAAGTTAAAGGAATTATGTGTATAGAATTATAGAACTATTGAGAAAAATCACAGAGCTTATGAGAATCGTAAGCTTGTTGTGGTTTCTGAATAGGCTAAAGAGCCTATTTATAATTGTTGAGAATTCACACGTTTCCTTGTAAAGTAGTGGAGGTGGTGAAGAGATGGAGAAGTGGAAGTCGTGGGGATAATGGTATAACCGCCTTGGAATCTTCAGGAAACCATTACTCTATTACTCTATTAACTGCTCCAGCTAACCACTACTTTGTAACTTCCAGATCATGGGGTGTTACCACACCCCATGTTGCTGTAACCGCCAGACCAAAACCCCATGAATAATCCCCCCATGTAATTGTTTTGATTTCTCGTAGAAGTTAGTGGAGTCATGGACTCAAAACACATGAGTAATTGTTTTCCTGGAACAATCGAGGAAAAATAAGGAAAGGGGTGCTAACAGTGCCAGCGCTGGCCGTGGCGATGTTGGCTCCTGCGCTGGAGCTAGCGCTGACCATGGTGCTAGCGTTGTTGGCCCCTGGAGTTAGTGCTAGCACTAGCACTGTTAGGGCCTGTTGAACGCGTGCTTTGTTAGCTTTTTTGGCTTTTTCTAGCCTTTTGGCACATGTGTGTGCTACTCATTGATGTTGGGAGTGTGACTAGGGTTTGCCAAGGCTAGCACTTGCTAGTGCCATGATTATTTCCCATGCACCACTAGCTTTGATATTCATTAATGTTGTGGCCATATTTATGGCCTGTTTAGAGTTTCCCAGTTGTATGAGATTTATTGTTAGCATTTTATGCTTAACTATTATGCGGTTCATACATAACATTTTCAAGAGATTTAGTCGTGGAAGTTTGCAACTTGAAATTATGCTTGATGCGACTCTGGAATTAGATGGTATGCATCTAATTAGCATTTTTATTCAGATATGGCATAACCTCTATTTTGAATGTTCACAATTTTATATAACCAGCGTATTCTTTTTTATACAAATAGTTCGCATAGACGCACATGAAATAACGAGGATTTAGTCGAGTATAACTTTGAAATTTCTATGGTGCATAGATATGCAAAAAGAGCTACAGGGCTAATTTAGGCAGGAGCTGAATATCCCTTCTCGATTTTCTTGCAGAATGTAGGATAAGAGTAGTATTCATAATTATGATGCTTGACCAAAAACTCATACATTTATTTCATGCTTATGAATCTAGGAAAAATCGATGACATAGCTTCAGAGCTATTTTAACCAAAAGCTTGATGTCCATTCTCAATTTTGTTGCAGAAGGCAAAAGTGATATACAATTTTCTCCTTTGTCAAAAACTCACCCTCAACATTAAGTCCCCTGCTTAGTGTGGAACAATAATGTTTCGTGACAGTATATGGTGATATTTTATTTTACTTTTCGTAGGCGAAATAAATCAACAAGTCTTAGTTGTCATACGTTACAAGATATTCATATTCAATGACGCTCAATGATGTTGAATAGTTGTCGAAGAAGTTGTAGTTGGCGTAATAGTGCTTGTAGAATGATAGGGCATCGTCTGAAGAGCATAAATTAGTAAGGCATGGGTGATTTGCATGATGGAGAGACTAAAATTGACCCGTGTGTGGCACGGGGCCATGACTCCAAAAGGAAATCCTTGTTTGACCTAGATTTGGAAACCAATTACTATAAAAGGGAGTAAACCCTTATTATTCTTTTCTATTTTCTCCCCACACCACCGACACTTTCCAGCACCTATTCCCTTTCCAGCGACACTAACATTAGCAGCGTTCTCCCGCTGGTCACCAGCCAATCGTTGTCGGCAACAATTCCGGCCAAATTCCAGTAATTTGTTTTTTTTTTTACGTATGCATTTTCTCTCTCTCACACACACACACACACACACATATATATATATATATTATTTTTTTGATGTGAGTGCTAACTCACTAGCTTAGTTACCTTTTTTTGCTCAATTGCATAAGCATGTCGTTGGCTTGATATTGGTCTTCTCTTGACATCTTCTTGTAGGCGAACTCCAATTTCACAACTGTTGTCTTTGATTATAATTCTTCATTAACTTCACTGCAACATTGTTAATCCTTAACAGGTACGCCGAGGTCTATAATAATTTTTTACTGGTTCTAATTTATATATATAAGCATGTATTTGCATAATAGTATTGTATATATATAAAATAGAACCAAACCTTGTGAATGATTGCCCAGTTGTTGACGTGAATGTATTATTTGAACCCGTTGTAGATGTCTAAGGATCATGAAGATAATGCTACCACCGCTTCTAGCCATGGGGGAAACGAAAATTCCGATGTTATTTTTCTAGACGATGTGCCCAGTATTCATGATGAGTTCTTTGATGGTGTTGTTGAAGAGGCTACTGGCCCGGGTTATGTTGGCAATTTTTTTCCGAACATTAATAGCCTTCCTCAGCCTCAGAGTATTTATCCGCGAGCTATCGTCAGGTGTTGTTTGCAGACAAGAGAACACATGACCTCATTTTTTGATTTTAAGACGTTCCAGATTCCTTTATCTAAATGGACAGGATGGGCTAAAGTTATGTTGGAGAATCCTCAGATGAAGCTGGTTCTAGAAAATGCTAAGATACTCCATGTTGTGCGAGTGTTTAAGACTTTGAGACTTAATAAGGACACGAAGGGTCTGCTTGCATTTGCCTCTCGTTGGTGCGGTCCATCCCATTCAACGGTATGCACTTGGGGTGAGTTAACCATCACTTTGGAGGACGTGGCGGTCTTGATGCAACTGCCTGTTGTTGGTAGTATTCCACTTGAATGGTCTGAAGAGGAGAAGAAATATGTTGCCATCCTTGTTCAGAAAATAATAGCTCTACAGAAGTCTGATCGTTGCAGTAACAAGAATTATTCGACTTGGATTGACTACTGGTAGAACGGAAGTACAAGTGTTGACGACCTTGATGTTGACAATCCTTTATGCATTGTTATGTTTCTTATACTTTGGCTTTCCATAGATGTGTTCGAAGATTCTCCTGGAGGTCAATTGAAGTCTTTACTTGTTCCTCTTGCTGGTGGAAAGACCATTCCTCTTGGTAACTTGTTTCTAGGCTCTTTATACCTTCATTTGGATTCTTTCATTCGTGACGTGAGGATTTCCAAAGGGAATCCAAGGTGGAATCTTTTATCCCTGTTATATTTATGCAAGCCTAGTTATAGAAACAATTTCCTGAATATGAGCCGAAGACCAAGCCCTCTTTCCAAAGTACAGAAATAGAATATGCATACTCGGTTGGAGTAAGAAGAAACCTTCTTCCGTTAGTCTTATTAGCTTAATGGACAATTAGAAAAAGGTGAATTTCAAACTTTGGGGTTTAAGGCTTCCACACGTGATTCCACCAGAGTCTTTTTCTGAGAGCTCTGGTATTGCCCTACGTTATGGCCCAAATGATTAGGGTAATATTGCTACAATTGGTGAGGCCACTTTTGTGAATAGTTACAATCCGGGGCATATTCTTGTTGTTCGCTCCGATAAGTATGTCATGCAGAGTTATAACATTGATAGAGCATCTCGGAAAATGGGCTTTGATTAGTTTATTCCTCGTTTTCGTATCCAGGAGCCTCCTATAGACGACCTTCAGCGATCTGAGGGTGACCATACCATTCCTGGTCGAAGCATTCTTTTCTTCCAGGCTGATAGAAGAGGGTGTGTCACTAATGAATACGCCAGTTTCTGGAATGCACAGTTTAAGGAATTCATGTCTAGTGAGCCTTCTGGTGTACGCAGTGAACCTTCCGAGAAGGAGTTAGCAGAAATTTTGAAAATTACTCCTAGAGAGAGACGTGATTTGATCATCAGCTTGACACAGGTATCTGAAGTCATTCTTTGTTTAATCATTATTCTTTACTCATCAATTAAATGTTTACTTCGTTTTTTGCAGTCGTGGTTCCCGAAACACTTTTTTCTGATGTCATGGAAAATGTCACTCCTCAATATGGTTATAAAAGACCATAGGTAGTCATGCCTGGAAGTGGAGATTTTCCTTGGAAGAAGGTAAGCGTCTTGTGTTTCTTCTTACTTTTTCTTTATGTATGAAATAAATATGTATTTTCTTCTGACAAGTATCTTTGCGTAATCTGGGAGTATAAATCGTCAAGGTCACTTGAGTATTTAACCCTTCAAGTTTGGTGTCCCAGCTGTTATTATCTCCTCAACACCTTATTATGTAAGTGGAATTTTTTCTGAAAATTCTTGAGTTGTAGAAACTTTCGTCTTCCTGAACTTAATGAATTCTGATTCTTATGAATCATCATCATTTTTAGATGACTAGAAGTACAAATACTCTAGTATCCGAAAGTACTGTTGTGGTTGGAATTATTGAGGAAGAAGGCCAATATGACAACGTACCTGAAATATATCTCATACTGAAGTAATTGAAAAATCCAGATATAAGAATGAAGAACTTGGTGACGATTCACATTATGAGATGTCTTCTGCTTCTGATGGCTTGTCACATCTCCAAGTAAGTTTACTCTATTGTTTTAGAATCATAATGACATCAATATAGATCTTAAACCACCCAATGTGTATACTTATATATGATTTAATGAAAGACTTTAGCAGTTTTAGCTGTCCGAAAATTCAGATTCAGGTCTTCTTACGGTTATGGTCGTAGAATCTTCGTATGAAGTCAGAATGATGTGATTGACCTTTCATTATTTAGATAAGAGGAAGATATAACTTTTAAAAAAAGAATTTATGAATTTGGAGTCTGTTTTCTAGGTGAAAAAGACCTGACACCAAGAGTGAAGAACTTTTCAGGCAAAATTCTGTAGGTTTTCAACTGTCGTTTAGTCGACCGTTTTGTCTGCCCTTATTATCTCGCTTCCCTGATTGGTGTTCCTTTTTATCATGTTATAATAGACATCTATATGAGTTATTTGGTATATAAATCACCCCCAAATTCCTTACCAAGTAGCGCAAGTTTCAGTTTCACCATAGGGTAGTGTAAAAACGTTTCTGACGGCATTTTTGAAAAACGACCCATAACCTTTCTAAACCATATGCCTTGAAACGAAACATATCGTAAATATTTAGGTTTATAATGAACATATTTTATGAATTTCATGACTTGTGCTTGAGATATTTTAACTTATTATTTCTATAACATCTCTCTTTTTTAGGGAGGAACGAACCAAAATAGAGAGACGAACTTGTAGATGAAGGATTGGAGATTACCATGAATCGTGATGATATTGATGTGTCTTCTGCTACTCAGATTCATGAGCAAGCCCCTCCTGACATGACTACTGAAGAAAGCACTCCAAGTGGCGTCGTTGTACAGAATGATGATGTCATGGAAATTGTTCCAGTGAGTATCCGAATGCTGGAGTTTGCTTCGACTTCAAGTTTGATACGATTCAACAAAAACACGTATGCATTCGGGGCTTTAATGTTCCGTTCGACCATGATGAGTTGTATACCAAGATATGGAAGAAGGTTGTCCATTTCTTCGTTGGTAATCCTGAAAACTATCGTACTCTGGAGAGGAATGTGTATGTGCTACTGCAACCTGTGAATGAGATGATTGTCCTTCCTCATAGATAAATCTCTGAGATAGTTCTTCAATACTAGAAAGATGCCTTGGCGGAGGGTGAAAGAGCTTAGATTAATGTCGCATGGCTTCGTCGTCATTTAGAAGCTATTGAAAAGTATTTGCAGGAGAAAGGTGTGTCTTATAGCTTGGAGACGGTTGCCAAAGTTAAATGTGAAGTTGATAGGCTTTCTTTGGAGTTGAAGCTTGCGACTGAGATGGTTGAGCAAATGGAGAAGGCATATGCTAAAGGCGCTGAGCCAGTTTTTAAGGAATTTTTCTAGATTTTTCTAAGTTTTCATAGGTTTTGAGACATATGGCTTTTTTGTGGTTTTATTTTGGTATTTTTGAGTAGATAGAGATTTCTGAGTGATTTGCAAGGATATATTTTTTCTTTTTGAAAAGAAACAATACTTTGCTTGATTGAATTAATTGAAATCCTAAGTATGAATGCAAGATATTGCAAACATTTTGAAGGAATTATAAATATTGCATAAAACAGGGAAATAAAGCAAGATGGTGGTAGAATGTTTTAAGCGTTCTGAGTTGTCAGCCACTTGCCATATATGACCACCCCTTTTGGGTTGTCAGTATTGACAAGCTTGTAGTAACCGCCAATTAAGGTTTCAATAATGAGATACGGCTCTTCTTCAGAAGAGGCTGTTATCTTCTTCACCATATTTCCGACATGGAATGCATTGGGTTCAGGCCCTTATCTTCATGACATGTCTTTTGAATACCCGAGTTACTAAGTTTCTTATCTCCAGTTGAGACAACTCATACCCATTTGATAAAATTTTTAAAAAGATCAGCTTCCCATTCACATCGCCAAGTCAGAGTACGGTTGATATCCGGGTCAAGTCCCCAAGCTTTGATGGGACGTGGCATTGTTGGTTGCAAAAAAGTTGGTTGGATATGACTTAGTTGTGAGCGAAACCTTCAAACATATGACGTTATGTCCTCTTGCGGTAACTGCTTCACATCCAGATTCATTATGCGGTAAAACTCATCTGATAAGAAATCTTTTGGATTTGCCAGCTTGTTTGAGTTCTTGGAGGTATTGGCGCCGATAAAGAAGATACGCTTGATTCCATCTTGTTGCTACAGACCCACGGGCGTCCAAGAATCATATCATAACTTGGATCCTCTTTGACAATGTAAAACTTGGCATGTGTTCGGGTATCACCGGTTTTTACCTCAAGAGTGATGTAGACATAAGAACTCCTGGACTTCCCCTCAGAATTCTTGATTACAGTCGGTGATTGCATACCTTCGTGCCTGGAAATTCCTGCATCTCTCAGAGTCTTGATAGTGATAATATTGACGTTGGTTCCTGCATCGATTAATGTTTGCTCGAACTCGGTGTCTTTGAGACAAGCAGTGGTGAGAAGTCCCCAGCTAAGCTTCTCATTGTGTCGGATGACCACGTCTAAAGTGGACTTGGGGTATGCAGTATCACTTTCGGTGAAAAGTAGACGCTTACCCGACACAACACGATTGATGGTTGTAAAAATATATTTTCGCTGCGCCTTTGATAAGTAAATAAGTTCACATATGCGCTTCATCATGGATTGTACAGTTTTGTTGACTTCGTCCCCAGAGAAAGTGAAGCTCCTGACTGGTAGGGGATCTTTGTGGATGCCTTTAGTGCCCATGCATAACTCTCATGAGTCGATATTTTCTCTGAAGATAGCCTTAACCATTGCATTCGTTGGTGGGATTGTTAAAAAATCAGTGGAAGTGACAGTATTTTGGATTTGACATGTCTTCTTCGGTGGATGGATGTCGCACAGGTGGTAACTTGATATCCCCATTTTGTACCCATAATTCCAGCAGTTTGAGGACCTCCTCCATGGGAAAGGGGAAATTTTGGATTGTCAGATCCTTCTTGGTTTGTCGTGACTGATGCGAAATCTCAGCTGACCCTTGTCCTTGAGTTGATACTGGGCTATAAGAGGAGTTAACGTAGCGTGCTTAGTCTACGATGTTGATTGAGATGTTTTTTTTCTCTTGCCCCATTCCTCAGCAACAACGCCTATGAAATGTGGGTGGAATGTTGTTTGTTCACTAGACGTCTACTTCCACAGGTGTCTCCATGGATTTCTTCTCTGGTGGGCCTTGTTCTTTCTAATAAGGATGAAGCAGATATTATTGATCTTTGGTGGCCTCATGTAGCTCATAGAAGGTTTGAAATCGTAAAATTTCTAAAAAAACACGATAAACAGGAATCATACCATTAATACAAAGTTCCACCAATTGTTGCTTTGTTATGTTCTGGTCATGGCAGTCGAGAGCTTGTGTTCTGAACCTCTTTACGTATTTGTTGGGGTGCTCGTTGTTCCTCAGGAAATTCTTCTCAGGTCCGAGAGAGTGATTTTCTCGGAGACAAAGAAATACTTTTTGTAAAAGGCATTGACCATCTGAGACTAACTAGAGATGTTGATGGGGGCGAGATTGTTGTACTAGTTGGAGAATTCCTTGAGCCGCAACACTTAGTTATATTCATGCACTCCTAATGACTCCAATAGTCGAGAAACATGTTTTTTGGAATTCCCGGTGCCATCGTACAATGAGAATGGAGGAGAAGAATATCCATTTGGAAGTGCAATCCTATGAATTTCAGTTGGAATGAAGATGAATCTTCCTTTCCACGGTTTCGCAAGAGCCTTTCCAGGTCTTCACGAGTGACAAAGTTTTGTTATTGTTGACTTTTCTCTGGTACGCGATCAGTGATAATATGAACCTCGTCATTTTCCTGGGTGTTATCTCTTGATGCGCTGGCTCCAACGATAGTTTTGGATGCGTTCCTAGCTTGCTCCATTTGACGATAGCTCCGACGATAACTGCTTTGTCAAAGTCTTAAGAAAAGTAAGAACTTCTTTCTGGGTAGTGGCCATGGATACTTGGGTTTCATCCAAGGTATCCTGACATTTCATCAAATCATTCATGGTAGGTGATGCCTGCTCTTTGTTTTTGGTACTTTCAGTGGTATGGAGAGGAGTGTTGGTGTTTCCAGTGGTGGTATTTTGAGTAATGATCTCTAACCACTGGTGTTGTCGGGGTTAGCAATGGTTTTTGAACCTGAATTGGGATTAGTTGCTGAACCCGACCTAAGGTCTACCATTTTTAAGTAATTGAAGAATTGTTTTCATATGGATGAAGAATTGGTTCGTGACCGAGAGATTGATCTCCCACTGTGGTCGCTAATTGGTAGTACCTAAAAATTGATTCCAGGCAAAAAAATGTATTTCTAAAGTAATTTCTTGAATTTGGAAATCAAAATCAAACAAGACAAGCCTAAACCACGAAAGTAGCCGTTCCGTCCTGCTTCGATCACGAGGAAAGAAAATGGGTTGATCTTATAGGAGAGAAGCAAAGAAAGTTGAAGGAATCATATAAGATGAATTGTATGTAGAATTGTAGAACTATTGAGAAAAATCACAGAGCTTATTAGAATTATAAACTTGTTGTGATTTCTGAATGAGCTAAGGAGCCTATTTATAATAGTTGAGAATTCACAAGTTTCCTTGTAAAGTAGTGAAGGTGGTGAAGAGATGGAGAAGTGGAAGTCGTGGGGATAATGGTATAACCGCATTGGAATCTTCGGGAAACCATTACTCCATAAATCTATTAACTGCTACAGCTTTAAAACTACTTTGTAACTTCAAGATCATGGGGTGTCACACCGCATGTTGCTGGAACCGCTAGACCAAAACCCCATGAATAATCCCCCCATGTAATTTTTTTGATTTCTCGTAGAAGTTAGCGGAGTCATGGACTCAAAACACATGAAATAATTCGTGAGCAAAGGATAGTGCTGGCACGAGCAAACGTGAAGGGATAGCCCTGGCATAGTCGAGGAAAAATAGGGAAAAAGGGTGCTAACAGTGCATCTAGCGCTAGCGCTGGCAGTGGCGTTGTTGGCTCCAGCGCTGGCAGTGGCGCTAGCGCTGCTGGCCCATGGAGTTAGTGCTAGCGCTAGCACCGTTAGGGCCTGTTTGGTGCGTGCTTTGTTAGCCCATGTACCACTAGCTTTGATATTTATTAACTTTGTTGCCATATTTATGGCCTGTTTAAAGTTTTCCAATTTTATGAGATTTGTTTTTAGTATTTTATGCAGTGCATATAGAACACTCTCAAGAGTTTCAGCGTGGAAGTTTGCAACTTGAAATTATGCTTGATGCGACTCTGCAATTAGATGGTATGTATCTAATTATTGTTTTTATTCAGATATGGCATAGCCTCTATTCTGAATGTTCGCAATTTTGTATAACCAACGTATTATGTTTTATAAAAATATTTCGCATAGACACACATTGAATAACGAGGATTTAGTTAAGTATAACTCTGAAATTTCTATGGTGCATATATATGCAAAAAGAGCTACATGGCTAATTTAGACAAGAGCTGAATATCCCTTCCCGATTTTCTTGCATAATGTAGGATATGAGTAGTATTCATAATTCTGATACTTAGACCAGAAACTCATACATTTATTTCATGCTTATGCATCTAGGCAAAAGCGATGATAGAGCTTCAGGGATATTTTAACCAAGAGATGGATGTCCCTTCTCAATTTTCTTGAAGAAGTCAAAAGCGATATTACAATTTTCTCCTTTGTAAAACACTCACCATCAATAAAAGTATTTATAGATTTTCATCGTTAGAAAATTTCAGAAGTATAGTGCTTGGGGAAAATGCTGTAAAATCTTCATACGACCTCCATTTTGGATGATTGGCCCCTTTATCTTCATTGGAAAACAATTTCCATTTTGGATATAACTCTTAGATCGTTTATCCGATTGATGCACCCTTTTAATATGTTTAAGTAGACATCCATACAAAATTTTTGACATAAAAATCATGCTCAGATTCTTTACCAATTGTCGCCACCTTCATAGTTTCCAGGAGGCAATGTAAATTGCTACTGATGCGTTTTTTGTAAAACATCTTGTAATAACTCCAACTCACATAATTCTTCAAATACAATTTTTTAATGAATGTGTGTTATTTATGAGTATGTATAATGATTTTTATGTTTCATGTTCAAAAAGTTTTGTTTGAGATGTTCTGACCTAATATGCATGTATTCTCTCTACTTTTAGGGGGAGAATGACCAAAATCAGAGAGTTGAACCTACGAGTGAAGGAAAAAGAGTTATCGTTGGTCCCAACGTAAATGACGCCTCATCCCATGCTGAGAATTATGGGAGGATTCCTTCTCGCATATTTATTGAGGATAGTGATTCCACTGATGTCGTTATGAAGAACAATAGTGCAGTAGAGAGTGTGCCAATTGAGTACCCTAATGCGGGTATTAATGTTGGCTTCCACTTCAGTAGGATTCTTCTTGGGTATTCATGTGTTGGGGGATTTTTTGTTCATCCATCTACGTCGTACTGTATATGAAGGTATTGAAGAAATTCAGTCACTTCTCCGTAGATAATTCCAGCAATTACAAGGCTTTAGAATAGGACGTGTCCCGATTTCTTCCAATCATACAGGAAATGAGCTCTCTTCCTCGGAATAAAATTTCTGGAGTAGTTTTCAAGGAATAATAGGAACCTGTGAATGAAGCTGAGATCCCTGTTCTTTATGTTGCATGAGTTTGTCGTCATCTGGGAGCTATGAGAGAGTATTTGGTTGAAGTATGTAAATTTTCTAGTTTGGAGGCGGTAACCAAGGCTAGAGGAGAGGTTGAAACGCTTTCCCAGAAGCTGAAGCTTACAACTGAAGTTCTTGGAACAATGGAAAAATGGTACTCTGAAGGGACTGAACCAGTCTTCAAGGATTCTTTCTAGATTTATCATTTATGAAACACATTTATGGTTTTCTTTTGGATTTTGGGTAAATAGGTTTGACAAGTCACTTGTGAAGAGATAGATCTTTTTTTTTTTGAAACTGATGATGATATTTGTATTGATTAGTAAACTTTAAATACTAAGTATGAATGCAGAAATATTGCAATCATTTTGGAGGAATTACAAACATTGCATGAAAAGAGGGAAATATTTTAAATATAATAACAAAGCATTCAAGCTTCGTAAGCTTTGAGCCACTTGCTATGAATTACTACCCCTTCTAGCTTGTCAACGTTTATGAGTTTGTATTAACCACCTAATATAGCCTTAGTGATTATATAAGGTTCTTCTTCAATAGCCGGAGGAACCAATGCAGGGAGTTATGCGTTCTCAGTAACTTTAATGATTGTGTCTCCAATTCGAAAAGGCCTAGACTTTAGCGCTTCATCTGAATAGTCTTCTTTTGGGACGGTCGAAAATTGCTGGTGACATTCCTTTTTATTATTAGAAGCAACTTGAATCACGAATATCTTATGAGTCTTCCCATTCTCGATGAAATCTACTCTCAACCACTTTATGAAATACTGTAACCGATCATCTGATAGACACATTTATGTGTCTTATTTGATCTCATATTTGTATTAATAGTTCTCATATTTTGTACTAATATTATTATTTTATATGTTTTTTAGGTATTTTTGGAAATAAACAATTATGGAAAAGATGGCTTGAAAATGTTAAAAGTACCTTAGAAAAGTGTTAAAGGCACCCACCTCCAATTGATAAAGGCACCCAAAAAGTGATAAAGGCACCCATGCCTTGGTTAGGAGCGCCCGCTTTCTTTTCAATTCAAACACAGATTTTGGAGGTAAAATTTAGTGGTTGAATCTGCGAAGAATAATTCAACGTATTTTGGAGATTTTCAAGGGATTAAATACATGATTATATTTTTGTCTTAAAAAAGAGAGTTTGTACATGGATTAAATACGTGAAATCAAAGAAGAATCATATCAAATAAAAATTTCTTATTTCACGGGAAGAAAATGAGGGAGAAAATCACCGATAGTTTGTTCTCCTTTATTACCGAGAGTATTCTCATTGATTGGCAAGATTTGGAGTTGTGGAAATGTTCTATTATAAATAGGTGGTCGAGTGAAGCTTTGAATGGGGGAGGGGGTGGGGGGGGGGGCTGGCAGAGGCCAGATGCACTAGAAATCAATTCATAAAAAGTTGTTGTTGCTGCTGCATGAAGAACAGAGAATAGGCAACAATATCTTCAACCAATCATCCACGGTTTCTTCATCCATTTGCAACGGATATTTTAGCATCTGCAACGTTTATCTTCAGTTGTAACATTTTCTTCAACTCATCTACAATGGATATCTTCGCGTATGTAACATTTATCTTCATCCCCTCTGTAACAGTTAGTCTGTAATGCCTATAAACGTTGCAAACTCACTGTTTTCTTTGTTTTTCTTATTTTTCATCATTTGTAAATATCTTGAGCCATGAACCATAAATTTGAGCAAGTTATTAATATGAGGAGCTAAACCATTTTGCTGAGGTGACGGAGGAAGCCATTGTTCTAAGAAAAGTGGTATATTTCTAGTTTAATTAATGTTTTTTTCAATTTCTTTTATGATTATTTTCCTTGGTTAAAAATTGATTCAATGATTTTTATTAAACAATTGTGATTTTGTTAGATGGTACATGTTTTTCCTAGGTTTTCGATGTTCCATGATTTTGTTATACAATTGTTATTTTGAGAATCTACTTTTGCAACATATTAGAATCACTTTAAATGTAAAGAATTGCATGAATATTGATTAGATTGAATCACTTTAATTGGTTAATGGTGAAATCCATAACCTCGGTATTTGTGAATATTATTTTCATATTTTGTATATATTTTTAGTTTAAAGTTAATTTATCAAATCTAAAATCAATCTTCACAAGTTTGAGTGAACGATACTTTATTTACCACTATTACAAAACATTATCATCCTCACATTCACAATGCCTAGTTGTAACAGGATTGTCTTCTAGAGATAGTCCCAGGGTTTTGACAGGACAGAGGCTGCAAAGGAGTTTCAGAAGCGGGACTTACTTGGTCGAGTTTTAAAGTCCATATTAAGTCCCCAAGCTTTGATGATGATAATGAGGACGCTCTCGTGTTATGAATCCATGGTCGTCCCAGAATTATGTCGTAGTTCGGGTCTTCCTTGATGATGTGGAACTTCGTGTTTTCTTCAGTATCTCCTATCCTTATCTTCGAGGTAACGTATCCATAAGTCTTTTTGAGCTCTCCGTCTAGATTTTTAATCATGGTTTGAGAGTGGATAGTTTTCTGCCGAAAAATCCTTGCGGCTCTGAGAGTGCTAACCGTGATAACATTAGTATCCATGCTGGTAAAAATCAATGTTCTTTTAAATTATATGCTTCCAAGGTGGGCAGTTTTGAGGAGTCCCCAGTCACAACATGATTCAGGGCAGCAAAAATATCCTTGTGTTGTCATTTCGAGATGTAGAGTAGATCGCATATGTGTTCCATTAGAGATTGAGCTGTCTGATTGGTCGATTCCCCATAGAAAGTGAAGTTCCTAACAAGAAGGGGATTCTTATGGACTCCTTCAGCTTCTAATTACAATTCTCCCGATTCCATCTTATCTTTGAAAATACGTTTCAGTTTATTGCATTAACTGGTTAGATAATTGACATACAGATGATAATGATAATATTTTGGATATGTTATCTGCTCGGTCATGGGCGGTCGCCGTATAGGTTGTAAATGGACTACGTCGTCTCTTATCCAAGCTTCAATTAGTTCGAGCACTTCTTCAATTGGAACCAAAAAATCCGGGAACATTACATTTGGCTTCTCGTCTTGGCCCTGTTGTCACTGCAGCTGTTGTTGTTGTTTCCGTGGAGCCTTGGATGTGTTTTTATATGGAGTCAATCTTTGAGTAGGTGCTGGAGTCGAGACTGGATTCGAAGGGGAATGTTTGATCTGCGACTCTAGTTAGAATGAATCTTTCTTCTTTGATCCTTCGTTACTGACAACACCAATTGATGGCTTGATAGTATATTGTTTGTTGACTAGTCGTCAGTTTATTCTAGTATCCCCACGACCTTGTTCTCTCCAGTAGAGCAGGAGTAGTTGTTGCTGACCTCTTGGTGGCTTTGTGTAACTCATTGAAAGTTTGGAAAGGTAAATTTTCTAAAAGAGCACGATAGACAAGAATCATACCATTAATACAGAGTTCCACCAGTTGATGTTTCGTCAAATTCGAATCGTGATAATCCAGTGCTTGGATCCTGAATCTTTTCATATAATCATTGGGGCGCTCGTTATTCCTTTGAAACATCCTTCCCAGATCTAACAGAGTGATTTGTTCTGAGACGAAGAAGTATTTTTTATAGAAAGCATTGATCATTTCTCCTCAACTGGAAATACTGGGCGCGATGTTATTGTACCATGTTGTAGATAGTGAGTTTTTGACAAGGGTCAGAATTGTAAAATCGCCCTTCTGCCTAATTGCAGGAACATAAAGTATCCACGTATATTTGCACACATATTTCTGACTTCACATCTGTTGATGGTGTATTTTTGACAAAGGGGAAAACATTCAATTTGGGTAATCTTTCGGACCAGGGATAAAAGAGTAATCTTACACATCAGGGGCAAAATAGTCATATTACAATTATAGGTGAAAATTCATATTCATCAAGTTTTGGACCATGGATAAAATAGTTATTTTACCCAAAAGTCGAGCAAAGAGGGCACAATGGTCATTCTGGGATTTTACACTATTCTCGAATAAATATGATACTAAATGCATCATACCATCTAAATTGCAGAGTCACATCAAGCATTATTCCAAGTTGCAAACTTCCACGGCTGAATCTCTTTAGTATGTTCTGTATGCACTACACAAAATTAAGCATAAATGCTAACAATTAAATCTCATACAATTGAGAAACCCTAAAACAGGCCATAAATATGGCCACGACCTTAACGGATGCCAAAGCTAGTGGTGCACAGGCAATAACCATGGCACTAGCAAGTGCTATCCTTAACGAACCCTAGTCAAACTCCCAACACCAATGAGTAGCACACACACGTGTCAAAAAGGAAAGGAACCAAAAGCTAATAGAGCGCGGACCAAACAGGTATTAACAGTGCTAGTGGTAGCACTAGCTATAGCTACCAGCAGCGCTAAAGCTGAAGCGCTAACGATGGCGCTACCGTTGAAGCGCTAATGCTGGCGCTACCTGCAGCGCTAACGTTAGCGTTAGCGCTACCAGCAGCGCTGCACTACTATCTCCATCTTTACCTTCGGCTAGAGTGCAAGCCTTCCCCTTTTCTCCTTTGCGTGAATTCGCGTCATTCACGCATGTACCTATGCTTGTGCTAGTACCAATTAATGTCAAACTATTCACATTTTTTTGAGTCCATGACTCCACTAACTTTACGAGAAACCAAAACAATTACATGGGGGATAAAACATGGGGTTTGGGTATGGCGGTTACAGCAACATGGGCGTGGAAACACCCCATGATAAGGAAGTTACAAAGCAGTAGTGACGGTTGAATTGGTTGAGGAGGTAATGGAATAATGGTTTTCATGAAACTTCCAAGGATAATGGTTGGTTGCACCATTACCCCAATAATCCCCATTACTTCATCTCTCCACTACCTCCACTATTTACAAGGAAACATGTGTGTTCTCAACTATTATAAATAGGCTCCTTAGCTCATTCAGAAAACAGAACAAGCTTACAATTCTCATAAGATTTGTGATTTCTCTCAATAGTTCAGCAACTTTACACGTAATTCAACATACAAAATTCCTTCAACTTTTTTTGCTTCCCTCCTCTAAGATCAACCCATTTCCTCTCATCGTAAATGAAGCAGGGCGAAACGGCTACTATCATGGTTTAGTCTTGCTCTGTCCGATTTTGATTTCCGAATCTAAATAAAGCACTTCTACAGTATATCATTTTTCCTATAATGAATTTTTAGGACTAACAATTGGCGACCATAGTGGGAGATCAATCTCTCGGTCACGAATCTAATTCTTCAACCATCTGAAAATCAATTCTTCAATCATCTAAAATTGGTGGATCTTAGGTCTAGTTCAATAATCAAACTTGATTCAGGTTCAACAAACAATCTCAATTCTGGTTTTCCACTTCTCAAAATACTTTCACCAAAAAATCAACATTATTCTTTCAAGCAGTGCTACTGGAAACGCCGTGAACAACCTCCATCATAGCAGCGTTCGGTACAATAACACCACTCGGAGTGCCTTCTTCAACAATCGTGTCCGGAAGAGATTGTTCATGATTTTGAGTTGGAAGAGACAGATCATCAGCATCACAACTCACGGTAATCTCCAATCCTGCACCTGCAAGTTCATCTCTCTGCTTTGGTTCATCCCATCCCCCCCTCCCCCTAAAAATAGAGACATTATAGAGATTATGTCTCGAGCACAAGGAATTGAAGCAAGAACCATGAAATTCAGAAAAATATGTCCATTAGCAACCTAAACATTCATTAAAGTGTTTTGGTTCATGGCATATGGTTTAGCAGAGATATGGGTCGTTTTGCAAAAGTGTCGTCAAAAACGTTGTTACACTACCCTCCAGAAGAACTGAAACTGGCGCTAATTGGTAAGGAATTTCGGGGTGATTTATATACCAAATGATTCATATGGATTTCTACTGCAACATTTTAAAAGGTAACACCAATCAGAGGAGCGATCTATAAGGGCAGAGAAAACGGTCGACTACACGACAACTGAAAACCTACAGAATTCTGCCTGAAAAGTTTTGGACTCTGGGTGTCAGGTATTTTTCACCAAGCAAAAAGACTCCAAATTCAGAAATTCTTTTTGGAAAAGTTATCTCTTAAATAAAGAATGAGAGGTCAATTACCGCATTCATACTTTGGACGAGGATTCTACACCCATTACGGCAAGAAGACCTGAATCTGAATTTTTCTAACAGCGAAATTCGCTAAAATTCTTCATGAAATCACGTATAGTTCTACACACTTGGTGGTCTAAACGCCATAATAATATCATTATGATTATAGTAAACTTACTTGGAATCACAACAAGTCATCAGAAGAAGAAAACATCTTTCAATGTGATTCACCACCAAGTTCTTCATTCTCATCCCCGGATTCTTCAATTGCTTCAGTAGGGATGATTTCTCAGGTCCCTGGTCATCGTTGTCTTCTTCCTTAGTGTTTTCAACAACAATTGAATCTCCAAAAAAGTTATACTTATTACATAAGGAGATGAAGTGCCAAGAATAGCCGGGACACTAAACTTAAAAGGTTGAATACCCGAGGTACCTTGATAAGTTATGTTTCCAGACTACGCAAAGGTGCTTGTCAGGAAAAGGTATAGTTAACTTCATACAGAAAAGAAGAGTAAGAGAAAATGCAAGACGCTTACCTTCTTCCAAGGACGGTCTCCACTTCCAGGCATGATTACCCGTGGACTCTTCTCCCAAGATTAAGAAACGGCATTCGCCACAATACCGAACGCAGGGGATTCTGGGTGCCACGACTACAAGAAATAAATAAAGTGTTTAATTATTAAATAAAGGATAGTAATTAAGCTAAAGATAATTTGAGATACCTGTGTCAAGTTGATGATTGAGTCGCGCCTCGCTCCAGAAGTAATTTTGAAGTTCAACCGAGCTGCTAATTCCTTCTCAGAAGACTTACCGCGTACATCAGAAGGATCACTAGATACGAATTACTTAAGTAGAGTAAGCTATGCATTCCAGAATCAACATTCGACACGATGACAAGATCCCCATTCAAAGAAAGCAACCAGGGATACAACGATCAAACTTCGTCATTCATAAATGTCTAGAAATACCACTTCCACTACCATTTTGTGGCCAGGAGAGTCTGCTACCACTTCATCAGCAATAACCATGTAGATCCAGACTACGAAATGGTTCGGGGACGTCCGTGAATCCACAGAAATAAGGCAAGGCTCAACACATCTTTGGAGAAATCGTCACCAAGGGACCCACCGTTAGGCGCCAATAAGCCAGTAGACCCTAAAGATTTCTCACCTCCAGAACATCGCCAAACAATGGATTTGGATGCTAAACAATTGCATAGAGGAAAGATGATGACGTACGCCCATGAATTTCTCCTACGAGTAAGTCTTTTTCAACAACTCTCTTTACAACTAGTTTTCCCACGTCTCATCAAGGATTGGGGACTTGAACTGAGTATCAACCTCACCGTGCCTTGAAAATATGTAGCGAAATATGATCCTTTTAAAAAGTTTGTCTAATGGATAGGGGTCATCTCTACTGGGAATATTAAAATCAATAACCCAACCATCCTTAAAATGTTTCATCAACCTAAGATAACGAAACCAAACCCTTTCCAAATCGAAGACATTCCTTCCTCTCCTGGAAAAATCCCACATATGATCATTAATATTATATTAGGTGGATACTATAAACTCGTCAATACTGATAAGCCTACAGGGTAGTTGTACGTGGCAAACACTTCACCACCCCTGACAAAGTTGTCAAGGCTTAAGCACTTTACTACCCCTAGCAATATTTCTTGCTTTTACGTAATATTTTTAATTCCTCCAAAATAATTGCAATATCTTGCATTCATACTTAGGATTTTAATTTATTACACGAAGTATTATTTATCTCTCTAGAAAGTCCTTTGCAACCACTCAAAATATATCCACTAAAAATCCCAAAATAAAACCACAAAAATTCGGGTATCTCAGAAACATATAAAAAGTCTCAAAACTTACTATCTAGAAAAATCTCTGAAAATTGGTTAAGTACCATCAGCACATGCTCTCCCCACCTGTGCAAGGGATTCAGTGGAAAACCTCAACTCTCAGGGTAGTCTTTCAGCATCATCTCTAGCCTTGGTAATCGCTGCTAAGCCGAAGATGCACCTACTTCCTTTAAGTTCTCCTGAATGGCTCTCATATGACGACAAAGTCGTCCAACAACAAGCTTAACCATCTCAGCTTCCTCCAAGAGTCGGATCCTGTCAAACTCAACGTCAAAATCAACTCCCGTATTTTGATACTCATTTGGTGCAGTTTTCATCATATTGGAATCCTACGCAACAACACCACTTGGAGCATCATCTTCAACAACTGCATCAGAAGGATCACAAGAACCACACTTGGGGAATGAGGATTTGCACAAGATCCCTCGCTTTCAAGAACCTCTACATCCTATAAAAGACGGTCAACAGAGTCACAACCTTGACAAGGTCTTTGACTCTCCAAAAACATGCCGCAAAGGTGTATTCTCCCAACTACGTCGTCAGATATGATAAGTGCCTGCAACCCATGATGAAGCTGAGGCACATCCCAAGCCTACTCCAGAAAATAAAACTTCAACAACTAAAGAAGAATGTGATTTGGGAGTGCTCACTGCAGCCCATCTCCTGCAACAATCAAGGATTCAAACGATAGCTTAAGAGACGTATCCGGGAACATAGTCTTTGAAGATACCAGTAGCTACGTCGGTAACATAACACCTACCAGCTCATCCTCTTTATCCTCGACGTATCCAGAGGATAAAGAAGGGTAAAACAAGCTTATGAGCCAAGAAGTAAGAATAATACGCAACTTTATTCAATGCTCACAAAAACGTCCCAGTTGCTATATCAACAGCCCAGGCACCAACAAGGGATCCAACTTAAATTCATATTTTTGCTCTAGTTTTGGCGTGACAAAGACAACGACAGAAAATATCAACCTCCTAGGCTTTCCCTCGCCTGATCATACCCTAGAGGCATGGACTCATTACGATACTATCAAATCATCCCTCGTATAGTAGCAGGGAAAAGTAGCTACACCTGGGGACTGAAAGCTTCTTCATTTTTAGAAATTTAAAGCAATCACTTCCTTCGACCATAGTATTTGATCAAAAACGATAGTAGCAACAAGATTTCCCACTTGCATCAATCTGACAAGAATGGGGCTACACCACTGCTTATATCTGCTTTAACAACACTAGAATGTTGTTGATGGTGGATTTTGAAAAATGAGAAAATTGTAATATTGTTTTTTGCCTAGATACAGAAGCATGAAATAAATATGTATGAATTCCTGACCCGACATCAGAATTATAAATACATACTGCTATCTTACATTTCGCAAGAGAATTGAGAATGCATATTCATCTCGTTGCTAAATTACCTCTGCAAGTCTCTCTATATTTATGTACTTCCAGAATTTCAAGGATTTACTCAGCTAAACCCTCGTTATTTTATGTGTATTCATATAAACTTTGTGTGCTAGTCAAACACTGATTACACAAAATTATGGACATTCAGAATATAGGCTACCCCATATCTAAATAGACGTTAATTTAGATCAAATTGCAGAGTCGCATCAAGCATAATCTCAAGATTGCAGATTTCCACGACTGAATCTCTTGAATATGTTTTGTATGCACTGCGTAAAAGTTAAGCATAACGCTAACATTAAAATCTCATGCGACTGAGAAATTCAAAATATGCCATAAACATAGCCATGACATTAATAAATGTCAAAGCTAGTGGTGCACATGCAATAACCATGGCACTAGCAAGATATAGCCTTGGCGAACCTTAGCCTCATCCTAACACAAGTAGCACACACATGTGCCAAAAGGATCAGAAAAGAAACAACAAAGTCAACATATGCATTAAAAGGAAATGGGTCGAGTACTTAGCGCTGCTAGCAGCACTAGCACCCATGCTAGCACAAGCGCTAAGTACTTAGTGTCGCCAGCAGCGCTAGCGCATGTGCAGAATAAGCGCTAAGTACTTAGCGTTGCCAACATCTCTAGCGCCTGTGCAGCACAGGTGCTAACTACTTAGCTCCGCTAGCACCACTAGCGTCCGTACTGCACAGGCGCCAAGTACTTAACGCTGCTGCAGTGGTGCTAGACATAATTCTTCCCCCACTTACTTTGTGTTATTTTTTTATTTTTCACACTCGCACCTATGCAATTATTGCTCATTTAAGCCAAATTATTCACGTGTCTTGAGTCCATGACTCCACTAATTTTACAAGAAATCAAATCATAATGGGGGGATAAACATGGTGTATTCGTCTGGCTGTTATAACCACATGGGTGTAACGACATCCCATGATAAGGAAATTATAAATTCATGGTAAGAGTGAAACGGTTAATGGAGTAGTGGAATAATGGTTTCTCGAAGATTCCAAGGCGGTTAAGCCATTAAAACCACGACTTCCACTTCTCCATCTCTTCACTATCTCCACAACTTTACAAGAAAACGTGTGAGCTCTTTACTATTATAAATAATCTCCTTAGAGCATCCACAGTGGGGCGACTATAACCTGGACCAAACCCAAATTTCCGCCCAAAACCAATCACAGTGGGGCCACTGTATTTAGGTTTTGATCCAGTTCTTTTACTGTTTGGGATCAAAATTGATCCCAGCACTAGACCAAACACGAATATGGTGGAGCGTGAAGTTACATGTACGTCTTGTGCAAGGCGTGACGTTACCTCTCCATCTCGTGCCAGGCATAATCCTAGAAAACCTTCTCATGATCCAGGCGTGAACCAGAGAGCCGCCTGTATTGGGCATTCACCCAAGAGCACGTCCAGCGGGGCGTTCACCCAAGAGCACGCTTGGTACTTAGGCATTAACCTCACGAACGCTTGTCTTGGGGGTGCACCAAATTTACGATTGTTGTGGGCGTTATCCAAACTTACGCCTGTTTGTAAGCGTTAGCCAAAAATACGCTTGTGTGTGGCGGTGGTGTATACGAGCGCCTCTTGTAATAACCGTTGAGATTCCTTATCGTTGATATTTCTTATCGTTGTAACGACTATCTTTTGGTATACCTATATAAATGAATTGGTTAAGTATTTCATATACTACTAACCCATTTCATTTGTATACATACGAGAAAAATTTCACTAGTTTCATATATTTGTCTTTCAAATTAGTTAGAAGTATGGCACCAAAACCACGAGGTCCAAATTTTTCTACATTTAAAGATGTAACGGTGTGTATAATTCATTTATCAATATCTCAAGATTATAGTGTTGGTTTTGATCAATCAGAAGAAAAATTATGGTCTCCCATCTTACGTGGATGAAAGAAGCCATACCTACAATGCAGGAGCGCACTTGGACCTCCATTCTGAAACGATTTCATGGAATAAGTAAAGATGTGGCGCTTTACTCTGCAAAAAGAGGCGGAAGTGGTACGTGAACACCATACTGGATGGGGCCCCGAAACAAAGGTAAATACCCGTTTAATTTTTATCCCGTACATTATTGTTTTGAATTGTATATCGTCCACTAAACTTTTTTTTAAAACAATAACATATTGAAGAAGTAAGGAAGCTTTTCAAGAAGCTAATAGTGGCAAAATATTTAAGCATGAAGAGTGCTACGCAATTATGTTAAAAAATATCAAATATTCACGACGATCGACAGTTGTTTTCGATTCATCACAAGCTGAAGAAGGTTCTGAAAGTGGCAAGGAAGACCGGGAAAGACAGGAAAAAATTCAATACCATTCCAGTGGCGATGAAAAAATAGGAGATATAACTAACACATATAACCATCATATGGGAAAAAAACAGGCGAAACGACTGAAGAAAACAGGGAGAGCAAAATCCAGTAGCCAACAGGAAATGATAGAAATAATTATTAAAGAGCAACAATACTTCAATACCAATTATAGAGAATAAACAAAAATGAAGATGACGCAGAGAGAATCCGAGTTTACAGCAAAACTAGCTGAATCTTCGGCAAAGTTTGCAGCAAAACAAGCGAGGAAAGAAAAACTTGACGTAAAGAAAGAAGCAGACGATGAGTTTCGCATAATGATGATGTATGTCTCCGGGTTGGATGCCGTAACAAAAGAGTACATCGAACTTAGAAACGCAAACATTTTGCAGAGAAGGAGAAATCAAGCTTAAAATGTTCTAAGATTAGATGAAACTTTAATTATTATGATTATTAATAAATTAGCAGTTTTAGTTTCTACTTTTATGATTTATGTATTTATTTATTAGAATTGTATTAAGAGGTTAAAACTTCCTGTTTATTTTTGAATTTAGTAGTGTTATTTTAAATATTAATGAACTTCCAATGTACCTTTTATTTGAATTAATGAAAACTTTAAATTTCGAGTAATTAAGTGAGCCAGATGAAAAATTCAACCAAATACTCATTTATTCGCATTAACATCAACACGATAAAAGACTAGAAACTCATGATATTAGCCTATCTACTCGTCTCCTACATGAGTAGATAAGTGACATTGTTTAAATTGTGTAGATTGACAAAGTAAATAATTGAAATGTTGGATTCCATTGAATAGACTGTTATTATGGACCCACCAGTCTCGAAAAAAAGAGACTCGTCGCTTCTTTCTATATCATGTTTTAGTCGTTGCACGAGGACCAAACACCTTTCATAATTAGGCTCTACAGTCTTTCAAGCTATCCATTGAATAGACTGTTATTAATTACCCACTAGGCTGGAACAGAACAAAGTCGTCATTTTTTTCAATATCATGCTTTAATCTTTTGCTGAAAATTGAAAAATTATTTCCATTCAAAAAAGGCCTTATATATACCCATTTGTTCCCATTTGGAAACAACACCTTCCACATTTCAAATAACCTAATTTAAATATTATTTTTATCTTTCAGTTTAGCATTATTCCTTACCAAAATTTTAGTGTTAATGCTGGTAATTTTACCATAGAGGAAGATTTATCTCTTTGTCGAAACTTAGTATTATATTATCCAACAAGGGGTCATGAACGTCGGATGAATGGTTCAATGAGCATGGAATGGTTAGAACATATTCATGCTAACTTCTGTAATGAAACCGATAACCCCAATAACCGGAACAAAGCAGGCATTTTTTGTCGATTTTAGGAAATAGGTAGGGAAGTACTATAATTTTCAACTTTAACCGCTAAGGTGAATGAAAGAAGAATTAGGAATGAAACTGATGACGAAGTTGTTGCAAGATCTATGGAGGAATGGAGAAGATGGAAAGGTTCATATTTCAGGTACCAACCTCATTTCGAGATCGAAAGGGTGATGGAAAAATACAACCCTTTTGTGTTGATTGTTCTTCTAAGATGTTTATATCGTCATCCAGGGAGTCATACCACCCGTTGAAGATTTGATTATAGGTTTTGTGGGTATATCTCTTTGTAAACCCTCACGAGACATAACTCGTCAGTTGGGGCCACCTAATGGTTTAAAGGCTTGTTGCACGTGCTAAGTGCAACCGCGACTCCTGCGAAAATGAGATATCTTAAAATCTAGGGATGTATTGTTGTTCTAAATAAGTGATATTGGTTATTTATGATACTTCCGTTAATTTATTCATTACAACGTGGTAAGCATATTGATAACACAAGAGCTAAAAACTAAACCTAAACTCACTTTCGCAGGCATCGTGGCTGCACTTAGCATGTGAAGCAAGCCTTTAAACCCCTAGGTGCCCCTAGCGACCGAGTGGTGTCTCGGGAGGATTCACAAGACATATACCCACAAAACCTATCTGCATGGTTTTGAAAAGTTATTCGTCACCAAAATCTGACCATAAGTGTTCGATCAAGTCATTTCACAAACAAATATACATATCTTTGTTGTGTATTGCACGTCGGCGTTGCTCAACTCTCATTCTCAAAATTTCAACACTATGTTGTCTCGAAATATTTACCGGTGCATGGTTGCGGCATTGATCATATTCATGTGGCCAATCATTGGGTAAACGCTCATCCTCCACTATCATATTATGTAAAATGATAACAGTTTTCATGATATATGCAAGTACATATGGATTCGACATTCTTGTAGGTTGCTTGACGATGGAAAATTTATTTTGCAGCACACCAAAGCCTCGCTCTACATATTTTCGGCAACCCTCTTGCATTGCTGAAAATTTCTGTTTTTTCTGGGAATCTAGATTGTTTAATAGACATCAGAATAGTAGCAATCTCTGGGTATATTCCATCACCAAAATAATATCCCATATCATATGGATGTTCGTTTACAACAAAGTTCACTGGTGGTGCTTTCCCGTTAATAATATTTTTAAATATATAAGAACAGTTCATCACATTAATATCACTGTTTGAACCGGGCATACCAAAAAATGCATGCCAAAACCAGAGATCATATGACACCACTGTCTCCAACACAATACTTTCACTCCCTTTGTACGCAGTGTAAGCCCCTGATTCCGCCGATTGGCATTAATCCCATTTCCAATGCATGTAATCTACACTACTCAGCATCCCTGAAAATCACATATCTTTGTTCTTCTTAAGCAACAGTTCAACATCACGCTCAGTTGGTGTGCACAAATATTCTTTCTCATACAAATGCACAATCGTCTTATAAAACTTACAAGTTGTTTCCAAAACAGTGGTTTCTCCAATGCGCAAGTACTCATCTATTGCATCGGCCGCATATCCATAAGCTAACATTCATATTGCTGCTGTAACTTTCTGATGAGGGGTTAATCCAGGAACGCCACAAACATATTCTTTTTGAACAAAATAATTATTTACTGCTACGATATCTCCCAAAATACGGTTAAACAATCCTCGCCGCATTCTAAATCTTCTACAAAATACATTAGGTGGAAACGTATGGTTTCTGAAAAAGTAATCTTTCCATAGAAGTATTGCACCGGCCTCACATTCTCTTGATATTTGGGTACGAGTATGAGGCTAGTTTATACCTGAAACGATCAATCCCAAAGTGAAAGCTTGCTTATTTTGGCTCAATGCAACTAAATCTTCGTCTGATGATTACAAACTATTATTATCATCATCACCAGAAGAAGAAGAAGAAGAAGAAAAAGAATAAGAAGAAGAAGAAGAAGAAGAATAAGAAGAAGAAGAAGAAGAAAAATGACGAATAAAAGAACAATAAGCATAATAGTCATTTATATTCTTATAGTATGCCATTGGTTGTTGATGTTTGCATTTTTGATTTGTATAATTGGAGAATCGATGTTTAATTTATAGGCATATTGAGATAATTCTTTGCGTGTTGATATGACTACACACTTTTGGTATTTTAAAAATTAATTGAGTAGAGGAAAGTAGGGTGAATAGACGCATCAAACATAAAAAGTGTCGGTTGAGATGACAAGACCAAACAGGTAAAAAGACAGAGCAAAAATTAAATATCTTTTTTGAAATGACAATACAAAGCACATATAAAAGACAGAGCAAGGATTAAAAATATTTTTGGAGTTGACAACACAAAGCAGATAAAAGACAAAGCAAAGATAAGAAAAAACTTTTGAAATGACAATTTAATCAGATAAAAGATAATAAATGTATGTTCGAATGAAAATACAATGCAAATGAAAGACTACTCATCCGTATCTTGATTCCCAGGCGCCGATCGCGGTGGTATTAAAGGAGGAAAAGATGATCTTTGATGTGTAATTAACTGATGGCATTAATGATGATGATCCCTGACCCATGGTATTCCACATTTGTGGTGGCATAGTTTGAGAAAAAGTGTCAAACCCAAGGGGTGGTTGTTGCGTACGAAAATGGGCCAGCTGTAACTCCAAATTGTTGTTCTAATTTTGTAGACACCGTATTTCTTCATCTTTTTCCATGATAAACTCCATCCTCTCCTTCGTTTCATTTAACGTAAACTTACGAAACTCTTGCGTAAAATCAACATATTGTTGAACCAGAGCATAAGGTTCGACCTGTTATTAAAAATAAATAAATCACATTCTCACGCATTTTTATGTACTTAAAAAAATAAGGTTTGTTGTACACTTACGTATGATAATTGTTGTTGAGGCGAAATGGGTACATGTTCATCAGGTTCTTGGATGTTGTGTTTAATACGGTCACCAGTATACCCGTATGTTTCAACCTCCCAATCGACTTTGGTAGCATATTTCTGCAAGTTAGTTACATGTCGCTAGTACTCCATATATAAATCATACGTAACAACATGCATTAATTCAGTTGCATCGACAAAATCGCTTTCCCCCAGCCGATTAGCTTCGTCATTGTTGAGGTTGGCAATACGAGTAGATGGGTTCATGGGAACGCCAAAATTATAATGGTTTTGCCTCCAACACTGTTCTCCGAGGTATACGTTATGTTGTGCAAAGAAAATAACTATCAGAAAATAAACCAATTAATTATCCAAAGATCCAAGATAATAAAGAACAAAGATATCAAAATAAATTATCAACTCACATTGCCTAGCCAAGAAAATATAACCCTTTTTTCTGAGAGCTCCGATGCTTTCTGTCCAACATAAGTGTCAAGGACTAAGGTGGCGGAATCCCACGGTCGCCAGGTCACATCGTCTACAGTCAGCTGATTAAGACAATTCCTAGAGCGAACAATATCAATACTCTCCCTTGTTGTACCCTTCCACCGAGAAATTCTAGGCACACTGCTTCACTATCACTCGTTGAGTTCTTTGGTCGACATATGCCCAAGTATTCGTACCCCCAAAACTAGTATATCAAGACAACCAACCAAATAAATTAATTACCAACAAATAAATATTTAAAGGAAGTATAAATAAAATTAAGAAATTGACCTCTAATATTTGGAAGGGTCCGGCTAGTGACTTTAGTCCCCTGCCGGCTGCGCCGAGTCCCGAATACAATTTCGCAAAAGCACCACCACCCCAGTAATTATTGCCAACTACATTAAGATCCTCAAAAGCATCTAACCATCCAACATCCATATATTTTTTAGCATTCGAAAAGAAAAATAGTCCCAAAACATACATACAAAAGGCTCTGGCCACTCTCTTAGCAAGTATGCTATCATCGTTAGCCGCAACCAACGTTCCTGGATCAAAATATGTGCTCAAAAATACAATTTTAATTGTATTTGAAACCCATTGCGTGGGAATATGTTCTCTTTTACAAACTTTACAATTAATTTTTGGAAAAATATGCGCCCGGACATATTCAAATTGGTACTTTGCCGGGTCAAACGGAATATCACTACCAACACCAATACTTAATCCTGTCAACATGACCCAATCAAGCGGTGTGAATCCCATCTCACCATAGGAGAAGTGAAAAGTTTTCGCAGTATCCCAAAAACGCTCAACAAGATAGTCAATCAATGCATGTGACGAATCTACTACATCCATGGTCAATAAACGGTCTTATCCTGCCTTTTCAATAATGTATTTAACGCTAGGGATGTGTTTTATAATATTTGTATAGGTCTGAATGACCGATTTAAGGGAACCACGACGTATGTACTTGAATTTTGAATCAGTTGAATATGTAATATTTGTAGAAGCGTGACTCTGAGAATCTTCCATGACATTATAGTTCGCTAACCCGGGAACAAAGACCATATCTTTAGTAGTACGGTCTACTTTTGGATCCTCAACGGTTTTAGCTTTCTTGTTCCTCTTTTTTTGACCAACGAATCTCACTATGACATTGCTCAACATCTGTGCAAATGGTACATACAAGTTTCAAAATTAAGAGTAATCCTCACAATGCACAAATATAAAACTCTACATTAATCCATAAATCCACAAAAATAAAAAATTTATCATTAGAAAAGTAAGCCTCTAATTAGATAATCAAATGTACAAATATTCATAAATCATCAAAAATACAAAATTCATGATTCACAAAATAGTCCACTACTCAAAATACCGACTCTACAAAAATTCATCATAATTTCCTAATTTTATAATTCCATAAACATTCATTATAAAGGAACATAAACATTCATAATTCCAAAATTTCATAAACAATCATATCAAATCAATTAATCAAGAACTTAAAATTAACCACAACCCAACTCAAATTAACCAATAACTTAATCAATTCTAAATTTAAATCAATTAATTCTCATCAATTGTTTAAACCCAATTTACAACTTCCAAAACCCTAGAATTATACTCATTTGCAAAATTACAATTTGTAAAATCTAACATATCTATTTCATAATCATGTGTTTAATCTTTAAACATATATATACAAATTTAATTAAGAAACATTACCACAAATCATAATCTAAACTTATGAAATCCATTAAAATTCATATAAAAGTTTGAGTTTCATACCTAGTCTTGAGATAAACCTAATTTTGATAAGCTTTGTTTCAAATCTGCTAGGGTTTTGCTAGCGTTTTTCAATTTTGAAAAAAGGTTGAGAAGAGGAGGGAGGATTCGGTTGGAGGGTTGAAGTGGTAGGCGTTAAAGTTGTATGCGTCTGAAGAGTCTGGAAGAGGAGAGGAGAAGAGAAGAACATAAAAGCCTCCTCCTGATGAAGTGTAAGACTAGACCACCTCCTGATGAAGAACATAATGGTAGGCGTTACTCTTTCCAACCGTTTCATAAAACGGGCGTATGGCTAAGGTAACGCCCGTATTCATGATACATACGAACCAGCTGCATGAGGTAGAAGAGTCACCATGCGTATGGCTAAGGTAACGCCCCATCAGGCGTTAGTCTGCACCCACGCCTATCATTTGGGCGTGTTGTTACGTGTGCTTCTACCATCAGATGTTCTTTTGTGTTGCGTCTCACACCGAGCGTTCATCCAGTGTCCGCCCTAACCAAGAGTTTTTACTGGTATATGCCCATACAACACCATTCCAACAGACAAATCCTTATATATGTACCGAACGCTAGGCGTTAACTTAGTCTTCCGCCTGATCAAAATTTACTCTCCTACCGCTGCTTTCAGGCGGTGTATTATAAAAGAAAATTGGTCTTTAGTATTTTGGTTTACTCTCATGACTGTGGAAGCTCTTAACCCATTTGGAAAACATAACAAGCTTAAGAATCCTTCAAGCTCTGTTATATTTTCTCAATAGTTCTACAACTCTACACTCAGTTCAAATTTTTTTTCTTCCCTCCCCTAATATCAACCCATTTTCTCTCATTGTGGCCTAAGCAGAGCGAAATGGCTACTATCGTGGTTTAGGATTGCTCTGTACGATTTTGATCTCTGAATCTAAAAAAAATACTTGTACAATACATTTTTTTGCCTAGAATCAATTTTTAAGTACTAACAATTGGCGACCACGGTGGTAGATCAATCTCTCGGTCACGAATCCAATATTTTAACTACTTAAAATCTAATTCTTCAATTACCTGAAAATGGTTGGTCTCAGGTCAGATTCAATCACTACCATTTCCAATACTTCTCTTGTCAAAACCAACGGTGATGTGCATAATCCCTCTCCAGCATTCAATAGCGCCACTAACCTACATCTCTCCAATGGTACTACTGAAGTGGTTGAAACCTCAATCACTCTGGCCAATTGATGAAAGACAAGAAGTTCAAGCGAGAACTCTAGCAAAACTGGAAGATGCAGTAGGTGCTCTCTTCTCTTCTCTTGTCAAACTAATCGAATAAGTAGGTTGTCGTAGCGCTTTTGAACGAGGCCTAGGCTCCACAAAATCAGGGATAGATTTCTCGACCGGTAATTCTCCACCTGGAAATATTGGGAGTTTCACCAGTACAGAAAAATCCATAGAACATGAAGCTGTGTTTCTGATTGAGAACTTGTGCGAGCTTTTTCATTTTTCAAGGGATCAACGCGTCGATACCTTCGCTGCACTCAAGTGCATAGCTATGGACATGCACCTGGTGACATCTCCAATAGAAATATAAACAACCATGTTAGATAGCCCAACTGTAAACAATGTCACCTTCACCGAAGAGGACATGATGGTGGAAGAAGGTCATAATCGAGCATTATACATCACCGTTCAATCAAGGATACCGGGTTTTAGAGGGCCCTTATCGATACAGGAGCAGCTTCCAATGTCATTACACTCAAGACGCTCAAAGTTGCATAGGTCCCGCAAAGCCAGATCATACAACATCCCATAGTGATGAAGGATTTCGAAGGTAATCGCACTAATTCTTATGGACATGTTTACTTAAATTTGTAAGTTGGTCTTACTGTATCCAAGGTGAAATTCCATATCATCACGAAAGAGCCTGAATACCATATGATATTGGGGAGCCCATGGCTGCATAATAACAAATTTGTTCCTTCCACCTATCACCAATGTGTGAAAGCAGTGCTGAATGGAAAAATCATACGCATAGCAACATCTTCATCACCTTACAATACAATATATGATATTGAACTCTTCAAACCATAGGATGATGCCGTCGAACCCTCCAAAAAGGACTACAACACATCGTCGCCTGACGGGGTATCGATAGCAGACGAACCATTGACCTTTGATGCAAAGGCCGGGTCATCGGAAGAAACTCCCAGAACCTATGGATGCCACCATGGGGTTCCTGGTGTCACAAATCTTCTACCTATAAAAAGAGGCAATAGTTTCGTGACAAGTTACGACAGCAAGGGAAGAGTAGTCTACCTTCGCAATCGTTGTTAGCAATTAGCAGGGGATGCTTATGAAGAGTCTCCCCACCAATAGATATGCAACCACAGTGAGGAAAAATATCATAAAGAAGTCCAAGATGCACCACGACAATTGCAAGACGGTACAGATGACTCACTTGAAGCTATCAATCTCGGAACTGAAGAAAATCCGCGACCAGTTTCAATCATCTCGCCCTTGTCACCAGAATAAAAGCGGGGCTCGTCAATCTACTCAAAAAATATCAAGATGTCTTTGCTTGGACCTACGAAGAAATGCCAGGGTTAGACTACAAACTGGTGACTCGTCACCTACATGTTGTTCCCCCAAACCTGTTAAGCAATAACTCAGACAGTTCAGGCATGAAGTCGAAGAACAAATCAAAACCGAAATCCATAAGTTACTAGCGGCTGGCTTTATCAAACCTATTCAACATCCCACATGGTTGGCTAACGTTATCCCTTTCAAGAAGGAAAATTAACAAATAAGATGCTTCTTAGACTTCAGGAACCTGAATAAAGCATGTCCCAAGGATGACTTCCATCTCCCAAACATCGACATGCTTGTGGATGCTGCTAGTGGACATGGTATGTTTTCATTCATGGATGGTTATAACGGCTACAATCAAATAAAGATGTACGAGTACGATGCTGAGAAGACTGCGTTTCTAACTCCTATCGGGAACACTTATTACACGGTAATGCCCTTCGGATTGAAGAATGCCGACGCGACTTACCAAAGAGCCATGACAACAATCTTTCACGACATGATGCATAAACAAGTAGAAGACTATGTTGACGATATGGTAGTAAAATCTAATAAAGTTTCATGCCCCGAACATAAAAATCATCCTTAATCAATAAATATTTAGCTAATGAAGTTCATGGAAAATAAAAAGAACAAATCTAGAATCAAGTATATAAAACCAAAATAAGCTGATAAGCAGTAAAGTATACAAAAAAATAAATACAGAGACGTTATGCAACTAGGGGTTAAATCGGAGACGACTCAGTCTCCTTAATTCTACTGTTAATGCCTTTTAAACTTTAAATTTTCCCTTTTGCATGTCTTAATCTTGTTCTTTAAGCAGTAGGACGTTCTTTTTTATAATTTCTAAAACCATCTAATGCATCTATTTCTCAATTCAATCAGTTATAAGCAACTCTTTTAAAGGCATAATACATCTGAATTTTAGTTTTCAGTTGTTCTCCCCTTTAGCTTTAATTGCAAGATGGAGTAGTCTTTTCATCATCAATTTCTTCTGACGCTTTTTAGTTTTCCTTACTTTTTGGCTGCTTATTTTGTTTGTTGTCTTTGTGCAGATCTTTCTTATTTAATGCAACATTAAATTTCTTACCTGTCTCGGTTGTTTCAGCGTTACGTGTGTTTCATCTGCTGGTATCACGCTTGTGTGTCCTTATTAAACCAAGTTTCATACAACCACCGTCCCATCATATCTTCACCCTCTTATTGGTAGTATCGACTTAGGGTTATCTTCAAAAATTAGGTTTGTTCAATAATCAACTACCCCTCCCCTTTCTGCTCTTATCTAAGATGGCCTCAACTTCATCATCAAATGTTGCGAATATCACAAATCAATTGGAAACTACATCTTTAAGTGAAAGAATTGTTATTCATGATGATGTTGATATTCAGTAAGGTATAAATAACTGGTCTATTAGTATCATTGCCAAAGTTTACTATGAAGAAACAATGTCAGTAGTAGAAGCAGCAAAACGTATTTGGAAGAATATGGGAAATTTCATGTTTAGCTATCACGACAAGAATATGCATATCATAAACTTTGAACAAGAAGCAGATAAATTATTTCTGTTAAAAAAGAGATTTTCATCTTTTAATGGCCATTTGGTGTTGATGAATCATTGAGATCCAATGGTTGATTCAAAGAAATTGGATTGGAATACTGTGATAGTGGATTTTGAATTATGGAATTTGCCTCATGAGTATCAAACAAGAAAATTTGCTGAGAAAAATGGGTCAATTTGTCGGGACAATCATAGATGTGGATCCTCCTAATGGAATAGCTACTAAACACAAAAGGATTACAGTTACTGCAAAAATCACAGTGGATACTCCATGCAGACGTGGTATCACATTGGAAAGAATAAATAAGGAAGAAGTTAAAATTATCTACTTTTATATTAATCCACCTTATAAGCTTTGTATACAATGTTCTGTAGCCAATCATAAGAAAGCGCAATATGTTGAAATAGCAAACAGACTCGCTATGGAAATGAACCAACTACATCGATTTATCAATGCAAGGGATGCTTTAAGACCTTTTAAATCTGATAGTGATTTACTCATCAAATATCAAATAACCCATTGACTAAGAATCGTTCTACTGCAATTTCTGATGGAAGGGGCAAACAAAGTATGGAATTAGGGATGGAATCTAGAGGCAGTAAACGCTACAGGATAGATGAAGTAGAATTTCATTTTAGGGGGTTGTATATTGGGACAAAACAGATCCAGCCAAATAATGAAACTCATGGTAACAAAGCTGATTCAGTTGAGAAGGTAAACATTTATCTTATCTCTTTGCATTTTCTGATTAAGCTTTGGGTTTTAATTTCTATCGACCGTAATCTTAATACTCATTACATTTTCCATTGCATATTTTCTCTTTTGAACTCTGCATTAGAGATTGTACTTATCTTTTTCAGTCTATCTTCTTATTAAATTTAGTGATCATGAAAATATTGGCATGGAATGTCCAAGGGATTGGCAATCCCTTAACTAGAAACCATCTTAAGAGTCAAATCCCTGATCACTCTCCTGACTTAATTTTCCTTAGTGAAACTAAGACATTAAAACCTAAAATGAGACATTTGGGTATCCAAATTATTGGATTCAAAGTTCTGTTGGCTTAGCAGGGGGATTTGGAATTTTATGGAAAGATGGTTTTGAAATAAAAGTTATTCAAGAAGTGAGGAATTTTGTCTCTTTTAAAGTAAAGACAGATGTTTCCATAGGACCATGGATTCTGTCTTGCATGTATGGAACCCAACAGAATAATGATAAATTAGTTCAATAGACAGCCATTCAGGAATTACATCAGTTATATTCTTTTCCTTGGTTTCTTATAGGGGATCTAAATACTACCTTGCATGCTACAAAGAAAGAAGGAGGCGCAAATTCTGTAAGTAAAAATCATGTTTATAAATCATTAGACATTAGTTTGACAGATGTTATTTGTTCTAGAGACTTGGTGTAGATGGTGGGTTTTTGACAACGGCAGAGGAGACAGTCAATCAAAGAGTCATAACCTTGAAGGAGTCCTCCATTCTCCAAAGACACTCTATCTTCTACTCTCCTCAACTACGTTGCCAGATATGGTAAGCGCCTGCAACCCCTGACAAGGATGAGACGCACCCTAAGTATACTCTAGAAAATGCAACTTTAGTAACGAAAGAGAAGTATGACAGGGGACTGCTCACCGCATCCCGTCCCTTATGGCAATCAAGGATTATAAAGATAGCTCAAGAGACGCCTCCGGGAACATAGTATCACCACGTCGGGAATAAGACACCTTTCAACTCATCCTCTTCACCCTCGATGTCTCCAGAGGACTTTGTCCATATGAGTGCTCCAATCATACCATCATCACATCTATAAGGATAAAACAAGCTTATGAGCCAAAGGATAAGATACAATTTCATTCAATCAATGCTCACGAAAACGTCCCAGTTGTGACTCAACAGCCCAGGCACCAACGAAGGCTTCAACTTCAATTCAAGTTCTTGTTTTAGCTTTGGCGCGACAAAGAAAACAACAACAATAGGAAATATTAACATTCCTGGCTTCCCTTGTCTGATCATGGCGATACTATCAATCATCTCTCGTCTAGTAGCAGACCAAAGTACCTACACCTGGGGACTGAAAGTTTCTTCAGTTTTAGAGATTTAACGCAGTCACCTCCTTCGACCAGAGTATTTGATCAACAACAATACTAGCAACAAGACCTCCCAATCGTATTATCCTGACAAGAGTGGAGCTACACCACTTCTTATATCTGCTTCAACAACACTAGACTGCCAATTGGAGACAAACAATGAAGTCAAATTCATCCTCCCAAGAGCAAACGATGCTAGCAAAAAAATAAAATAAAAATAAAAGCAGATATTCCTCGGAATTACCAAGTCCGAGAAGGCGATGGTATCTCACTTGTTCATTCATACACAACCTCTCACTTGCCCGTGCAAGTCAAGACCCCATGCTTGTCTGTCCAGCCGTGTCCTCCTTTCTTGCTTGGCCGACCATGTGAACTTGTGTACTCGTACTTACAAACCTGAACTACTGATGATGCATCCCTGATGATGATTTTGTGCCTCTATACATCCCTATCAATCATCCATGTTTGCAGATCTATCAACGTGAAGGTATTCAGAGTTCAAGCCTACTGCAATATCTCTAATAATATCTAATAACTAAGCCTTGTTGTTTTATTTTTCGTCAATATTAAACCTCAGAATTCTGCAGAAGAATTTTAAGGCAGGTGCTCATCCTTGTCTCTCTATATATGTATGACTGAGCTTATCAGAGCAACTACATATACGACTAAATTACTTGATGAATTGAGCAACATCCATCACTGTAAAAAAATCATTAGAATATTACTGGTGTTTATTATGACATTCCCATATGTTTTATGATTCTTACATAACAAATCCCAAGTTCCTAGACGGTTTGTCCACTAGCATGGAGCAATTTGAATATCATTTGGTGCTATATCCAGTTGTTGGATTCCAAAAAATTAAGTCATGTCAATATTCACGCTCAATTGAACAATATTGACTCACTAAAATATCTATATAGCTTTATACATAAGTTGCATACAAATTTACATTTTAGTGTTCTGACGGCACCACTGCCTCAACACTTATCTTAGTGTTCTGACGGAACCACTGCCTCAACACCCATCTTAGTTCTCTGACTGCATGATTGCCTCAACTCCCATCTCAGTGTCCTGATGACACCACTGCCTCAACACTCATCTCAGTGTCCTGATGGCACCACTGCCTCAATATTCATCTCAGTGTCCTGAAGGCACCACTGCCTCAACACTCATCTTAGTATTCTGACGGCACCACTGCCTCAACGCCTATCTTAGTGTCCTGATGGCACCACTACCTCAATACTCATCTTAGTGTTCTAACGCCAGCAATGCCTCAACACTCATCTTAGTGTTCTGACGACAGTATTGCCTCAACACTCTCTACAACCAACTAGTGTCCCAAATACCTTTCTGTTGTTGTTACGGTAGAAGAAGAATGCTCTAAATACCTATGAATACAATCGCAGAAAGAGCAAAACTTGCTCAGCCAACTGCTACTCTTTTAGTAATATCTAACCATTAAACAATAAATTCATATTTTATTTCGTCTGGCAGACCACCATCTAATGCTTACCACACAACATTACTCATTCCGCGCTAAGCAGGAGACTTAATGTAGATGGTGGGTTCTTGACAAGGCATGAATTGTTATATCACCCTGCCTGGATGCAGAAATATAATAAACGAATCTCTAACCCGACGTCAGAATTATGGATATGTACATCTGTCTTATATTCCGCAAGAGAATTGAGAATGCATATTCATCCCATGACTACATTAACCATATAGCTCTTTTATATGCGCCTCCAAAAATTCAGGATTTACCCGGATAAACCCTCGTTATTTCATATACGTCCATGCAAACTATTTATATTAATCGGAACACACTGATTATGCAAAATTATGAAAATTCAGAATGAATGATATGTCATCTCTGAATGAAAATGCAAATTAGATGCATACAATCTAAATGCAGAGGTCGAACAGCATCTCAAGTCGCAAGCTTCCACAGTTGAATTCCTTGAATATGTTCTGTATACACTACAAAAAAGGACAAGCAAGCGCCAACACTAGCAGGCCATAGCAACATTGCTAGCACTAGCACCAACACGAGCACCAGTGCCTGCATAATGCCAACACCAGCGCTATAACTGTTGGCAGCACCAGCGCCTGCGCTAGCGTTGCCGGAAGCATCAGCGCCTGCGCTAGCACCAGCATTAGTTCTAATGATGTCAATGGCCCTCGCCAATGCTGCCAGCGTTCCTTTGCTTCTCACTACTAGCGCCATCCTTGCCAATGCTCGTGCATCGTCATCTTTTGCTGCCATCGGCATCACCTGCCAATAGCATACCCAAATATCAATGCTCGCATCACCTAAGCCATAGACACGATGATAGCATGTGCTAGCAACATCTCAATCACGTCTATAACACTTGCATTTTCCATTGTTGTTAGCACAACTTACATGTTGCAAACGTGCTAGAAATATGTTATTTCTATGTTATACATGCATAAACTTGTTGGTAGCAGTACCTTACGAAAAATTCTCAATTAGTCGCGTGCTTTGAGTCTGATAGTCCATGACTCCACTAACTCCTATGAGAAAACAAAACATGTTACATGGGGGATTCTTCATGGGTATTAGTTTGGTGGTTTATAGCAACATGCGATGTGGAAATATCTCATGATGGGAAAGTTACAAAGTAGTGGTGATGGTTATAGAAGTTAAAGAGATAATGAAGTAATGGTTTAGGAGCTTCCAGAAACTTCCCAAGCATAATAGGCGTGATTGCACTATTATCTCCATAATCTCCGTCTCTCAATTTCCTCACTACCTCCACTACTTACGAGGAAAGAAGTGTGTATTCCTAAATACTATAAATAGACTACTTAGCCTATTCAGAAAACAGAACAAGCTGATCATTCTCACAAGCTCTTTTATTCTTCATAGTTCAACACCTTTACGCACAATTCATTACCACTGATTTCCTCAACTTTCTCTGCTTCCCTCCCCTAAGATCAACCCATCTTCTCTCCTTGTGACCGAAGCTGCAGAACGACTGCGTTCTTGGCTTAGGCTTGTCCTGTACGATTTTGATCTCCGAATCTAAAGAAAGTAATACAACGGTACATTTGTTTTTCCTATGAGCAATTTTTAGGTACTAACACTTGGTTAAATCATAGGCAGGGTGAGGATCTTATTTGGGTTAGGTTAGATGGGGATATAAGCAACTCTCTTTGGCATAATAACTTTGCTTCAGCTCAATTATCTACTTTAATTCCTTTTGGTTCAGGTCATGCTTCTGTTTTGCTTGAAACTAATTGACCATTTAAAATGTTTGAATGCTGGTTTGGTCATACTGATTGTAAGTCTATCATAGATGAAGCTTGGGATTCTCAAGTTGGCCATTCGAATGGAAATTTTATCAACCAAAAACTTCAGGCCACTCAACTAGCTCTAGTTAAATGGAGTAAAATTACTTTTGGTAGTGTTCAGGCTAAAATTATGCAAATTAAAAAACAACTTCTTTGATTAATCAATAATAACCCAAAAGCTGAACTTACCACTCAATACTCTCAACTGAAAGTAAAATTATCTCACTGGTATGATATTCATGATCAGCATATTAGGCAGACTGCTAGAGATAACTATTTTGCTTATGGTGATAGAAATACGAAGTACTTTTATACTAGAGCTAATTCTAGAAAACGAAGAAATCACATAGCTTCTCTTAAAATTTCCTTAGGATTATGGTGCAAAGAAAAAACTGAATTAGAAGAACTACTTAATAATCATTTTTAACATATTTGTACCACTTCTCATTCTAACTCTGATATTTCTATGCTTCAACTGATAATTCCTTGTATTACATTAGAAGATAATGCTCATTTATTAAAAATACCTGATGAGGATGAAATTAAAGCTACTCAGACCCAAATGCCTTCTTGGAAGGCACTTAGACCAGATGGCTTTCAAATTGGTTTTTGTAAATGTAATTGAGATACTGTTTCCCACGACATTGTTTCAATGGTCCAAGCCTTTTTTCAAAGTCAAATTCTTAACCCTTCTTTTAGTAGTACTTTTCAAACTCATGTGCCTAAAGTCGATTGCCCTTCGGTTCCTAGTGATTTCGGGCCTATAAGTTTATGTAACTCTACATACAAAATTATTTCAAAGATAATGGTAAATAGAATGAAACCAATCATTTCTAAAATTATCTCACCTTATCAGACAACATTTGTGCCTGGTAGGTGTATTCAAGACAATATTGTAATAACATATGAACTTTTGGCTACTATGAACAAGAGGAAAGATAGGGTGGGAGATATTGTCATCAAGTTAGACATGTCCAAAGCTTTTAATTGGATGGAATGGAATTTTATTATTGATATTTTCCAATAATTAGGATTTGTGGAGGAATAGTGTCAAATGATTTATCAATGTATTAGCACAACTTCCATTTCTCTTCTTCTAAGTGGTGTAAAGCATTTCAACCTTCTCGAGGTTTAAGACAGGGAGATAGTTTATCTCCCTATATTTTCATTATTTGGATGGATGCTTTATGTAAGCTCTTAACTCATGATGAATCTCAAAAGCTTATTCATGGAGTAAAAGTTGTTTACTCTTGTCCACCAATTTCTCACTTATTTTTTGCTGACGATGTTTCTCTTTTTCTTCGAGCTCATATTTCAGAAATAAAAAATGTCCAAGATATCCTTTTGAGATTCAGTAGAGCCTCAGAGCAAGCTACAAATCCTTTAAAAAGTGGATTATCTTTTAGTAAGAAAATGCCAAGACATAAACAAGAAACTATAGCTAATTTACTACAAATGAAGCCAATGAAACTCTCTGAGAAGTATTTAGGAGTCCCGTTATTTCTTAACAGGTCCAAAACTACCAGTTTTATGCCTCTTGTTCAAAAAATGTAGGCTAAACTTGTTGTATGAAAAGAAAAATTGAAACCCCAAGCGGGAAGAGCTATTCAAATTCAAGCAGTTCTCAGCTCTATTTATATGTACGAAATGTCTTTTTTTCCTCTTCCTAACTCTATTATTAGACAACTTGAATCTACTCATAGAAAGTACTGGTGGGGACATCAACCTAAGAAGAAGGGACTGAACCCTAAAGCATGGACTAGTTTATGTCTTCCAAAAAGGTGTAGAAGAATGGGATGTAAGAATTTACATAAATTCAATCAAACAATACTTGCTAAAATGACATGGAGATTAGTGAATAATACGAATGTCTATGAGTTAGAGTCCTTAAGTCTAAAACAGTCCCCGTTACACTCTCCTCCTAAGAAGCAATGTACTTGGATTTGGACTGGCATAACACAAGGATTAGAAATGATTAAGAAATATCATATTTGGGAAGTAGGTACAGGGGATGATATCAGTATTTGGAAGGATAGATGGGTAAACTTTGAACCTGATTTACTTAACAAACCAACTGAGCACCATCTGCAGTGTTCCAATTTTATCGCTTAGTTAATTGACCACTATGAGCAGGATTGGAATGATGCTTCTCTTGTTGAGTTGTTTATTGATAATCGGATTCAAGCCATCAAAAAAATCAGAATCCCACAATCTAGGTAGGATTGTATCAGATGGTCTCTCACTCTCTCAGGCAATTTTATAATTAAGTCTACTTATAAGGCTCTAATGGACTCAGCTTGTAATGCTTCCCCTCTTGAGCAAAAAAAATGGCTAAGGCTTTGGCATATGGAGGCTCCTCCTAAACTCAAACTGTTTCTTTGGAAATGTATACATAGAATCCTTCCTTTGAAGGATTATCTTTTGAAACTTGGTATATTATCTGTTGTTTCCTGCTCTTTATGTTCTTCATCAACTGAATCATATGAACATGTTTTCATTTCTTGTCTTTTTGCTCGTGCTATATGGTTTGCAAAATGCCCTCAGGTACTAGGTACCATAGCATCGATCCAAATTCTTAAGGCTTAGATTTTAGATTGGTTTTTTGTTAAACCTGGTATAGAACAACATCATGAGTATTCTGTTTACACTGTAGTTCTATGGCAGATTTGGAAATCCCGTTGTACAACGACTTTTGAAAAACAAAAACAGTGTCCCATCACAACTTTACATATCTTATCAATTTTCAATTGGCTTCAACTGCTCAAACTCAGGCATTTTATAAAAAGATGCAACATTCATCTTTGCATATCCATCATTTATGCTATGAATGGAGAATCAACTAACGTTTGCTGGCCTAGTTTTTCTATTGTAAGAGATTGTAATGACAATACTACAACTCTTACTAAATCTTTTTGTATGTATGTAAACAGAAAACTAAACGGAGCGGCAGATAGTTTAACAATACTATCTAGGAAAAAGTATCTAAACAATGTCTGGTTAACTAAACCTCCTGGTTGTATACTTGGAAAAATGCATCATTTTTATAAAGTTTAGTTGTTGTAAATAAAGTTTATTTCTTCAAAAAAAAAATATAAAACCAAAACAGTTGCGGGTAGTATTGATAATTGTCATGTCATGGTGGTGTTGTGGTAGTGGTTGTAGGGACGGAAACTGCAGGTGAGGTGGTGTGTGAACGGATGAGTAGCTGATGGTTGTAGAATGAATGTTGTGGAGTGTTGGTTGGAGAGGAGAAAAACCTCCTCTCTGTTTATGGAACGGATCACAGAAGGCGGGTATATGGGATGTCTCGATGATGTGTTGCTATCTTCTCTTTTATAAGCTTCAGATTCTTGTAACCCAAGTCTCTTAATTCCGTATGATTTCTAAATACTATCCCTTTCAAATTCTACCTGGACATTTTAAGGGCTACCCAAAACCAATTTGGGGCGACCAATAAAAAAAATAAGGTCATTGTGAAGTAATATCAATACATCCCTTATCCATATATTTTCCTATAATGGCTGATCTACCCTTGCTTAATTAGTGTTAATGTTGATTAATTAGTTAATTAATTTGGTTATAGTTAGTGTTAGATGATGAATTTGAGTTATAGTTTTGGAATAGAATTTGAGAGTGTTTTGGATTGATTTATTTGAGTTATAGTTTTATACAATCGGTAGGCTCGTGATTTTTATACCTACAGATTGTACAAAATTCCAAGTCTGTTTTTTTTTTTTTGGATTTTGGTTTCATAATCGGTAGTTTAGTGGAGTACCATAACTACCGATTATAGGTGTCGCCCCAAATTGAATTTTTTACAAAATTTCTAACTCTTCATCTTTCACAATCGGTAGAAATGAAAATTTATATCTACCGATTGTAGCCAGAATTGAAATAAACTTTAAAATTTTAAACTTTGTAATCGGTAGTTTAAAGATCAAATTTATCTACCGATTATAATGGTTTTTTTGTCCAGGACTTTTCTTGCCATAATCGATAGTGAGTGAACATAAATAACTACCGATTGTGGTTAATCGGTAGTACGGGAAATTAATAACTACCGATTGTATTTAATTGGTAGTTTAGAAACCAAGTTATCTACCGATTATGTAGATTGTAAATTCATAATACTATTTCAACATCCGAAGAAAAAATTGTTCAAATAAACTTACTACATATTGTTCATAAAACTTGTTCAAAAAAACTAAAAACATCCGAAAAAACCAAACAAAATACATCATAGAAATTCAAAGTGATCAATCTCATTGATCTCATGAAATTCTTCCACTCTTTGTTACTCTCGACTTGGTCCTAGTTTCACCTCGCTTCTTCTTCTTCTTCACCTTCCCCTTAGGATCAGCAACAACTTCATCATCCTCAACTGGACATATGTATTCTCCAGCTTTATTGTAGTATGGGTTTATGCCTGAGAAGTCTTTCTCCCTGAAAAAGAGTCGAGGATCAAAATCCGGATCGGCCTCTATCCTTCGATTCATTTCTTCCTCGGATCCTTTATCTGAGGATGATATATCAACGTAGTTGGAGGGATTGTCAGGACCGTTCCACCAACAATCAGGATCGTTCATCATTTGTGATAAATCCGGATCATCTAGCATCATTTGATATATTTGTACATCAGAAATCAACACAAAAATGTTCGTGAACACTATCCAAATAACTCATACTCATTACACCATTTTGCTTACGTTCTTTTCCTCACTTCGGATAGAATTGCACATAGCGCCTACATAACGATAAATCTTCATCTACCGTGAACGGTTGAGCCATTAATCTATACGGTTATTTTTTTGATGTTGGAGAGTTAAAATGTATTGGAGGTGCATAAATGAGAATAGGTCACCCTCCTTATATAGATTAGAGTCTTAACATCTCTTTTTTTCAAAAAAAAAACCGTTGAGGCCTGGTGTAACAAGAGTGTACAGAAAATATGTAAACTAAGTTCGTACAAATATTAACAATCGGAAGTTTTGGGATCACCATTATTTACCGATTTCAACAATCAGTAATCTAACAAATATATTTACTACCGATTGTAATGTGTTTCCCCAAATTGGAAATTGAAAAAATTATAAAAATTCCAACATTTTGAACATGCATAATCGGTAGTTTAAGATTTTTTTAAACTACCGATTATAATGTGTTGCCCCAAATTGGAAATTGAAAAAATTATCAAAATTCTAACATTTTGAATATGCATAATCAGAAAGTCGCCCCAAATTGAAAATCGTAAAATTTTTCAAAATTCCAACATTTTAAAAATGCATAATCGGTAGTTTAAGAATTTTTGAAACTACCGATTATGAAAGTTGTCCCAAATTGGAAATTGAATTTTTTTTCAAAATCCCAATAGTTTGAAAATGCATAATCGGTATCTTAAACTACCGATTATGAAAGTTGCCCCAAATTGGAAATCGCAAATTTTTTTTAAATTCCAACATTTTGAAAATGCATAATCAGTAGTTTAATATTTTTTTAAACTAACGATTATGAAAGTTGCCCCAAATTGGAAATTGATTTTTTTTTCAACATTTTAAAAATGCAGAATCGGTAGTTTAAGATTTTCTAAAACTACCGATTATAGTGTAAAATGTGTCCAGGAACAGGCAGTTCCTAGGGTAAGGGTAATCGGTAGATATTTAAACTACCGATTGTATAATACTAAAATAATCGGTAGATTTTTATCTACCGATTGTTAATGAAAATGCATAATCGGTAGGTGATTCAAACCACTTATCTACCAATTATAATGTAAAATTTGAACAAAATAACTTGTTAAAAATAAATCTCTTTTGATAACTCAGAAAAAGAATATAAAATTCTTTCAAATGTTAGACAGTTAAACACAAGTAATGTTAAACACCAGAGACATATCCATAAAGTAAGCAACCACAATCTAATTTCTAATTCTTTTGGTTTTGGTACGAGGAGCACGAGCACCAAGGGCTAACAATCTTTCAGCATCAGCGGCATTGGCTTCACCCTCAGGGACATTTGTTTCAGCAGCAGCACTCGTTGAACTGCGAGATCTTTTTTAGTGTGCTTTGTTGTTAGCCTCTTAGGCTTATTCACAGATTTCTCCCTGAACTTGCTAGCATAGGCTTCATTATCAATGTTTTCAATGAGGTCTTTATGCTCTATCATCATCTTCTCAATTGATGAAGGCATTCCCGCATTTATGCACCCAGCCATCTTCTTTGAGAAAAATACAAACTTTTTTTTTTCTGTTTTTAGGCAATAACAATCAAACGATTATTATCCAAAATATTGAACCGTAATACTAAATTCAAAAGGAAATAACATTACTTACCATCCTTTCATAACCAGAGGGTTTGTCTTTGATGATGCAAGTATAGTCGGGCACCCTGGTGGTCTTTTCTTTATCTTCACGGATCACATGAAGATAAAAATGTTGTCGGTACCATACCATATAGCGTGAATCTGCTTCATCACCTCGGGTGACATGTCTCCCCTCGTTGATCATAGATTGCATCCTGTTATTCCAATCTTCAACGGATAGGTTATCAGAGTAAACTAATGTGATAGAGTCCTTACCACAAGTAGATTTCTCGACGTCTGAATGGAACCTGCCCCTGAAATGACTCCAAGGTTCTTCTTGGACATAACCGAGTTGACGCATCATCCTTATGGCATTGTACATGACATATCCAGTGGGATGCCATAAGGGTCCATAGTAAAACGACAACTCAGACCTTCCCGCTATATGACCACTTGCTCGGTCTTCCCTGTATGGATCAAAGCATACATCTTTGGACGCCATCGAGTCTAATTTCCTCCTCAAATAAATCAACTCCTGCTTCTTTGACCTTGAATGATTGTTGTCAAAGATGTATTTTGTTCCTCGGGGTGTTCCTTCTCTCATGCCGGATTCTCTTTGGCCAACTCAAGGGACGGGAAGTGGTCATAGATCCATGCGTAGTGTACATATCCATGTATAGTGTATCGGTCTCAGGATACATCCTCTCTATGAAGGCTGATATCGACACCCGGTCATGATGTAACATTGAATTCTCGGCAGCCTTAGATAACATCAAGTGCAGTATAATTTGTTGGAACCGTTCACATTCACCTTCTAACGGCCAATCTTTCATCTTTGTTGGTGCAGCCGTAGGTTTGAGTAGACGAACCGCATTGGAATGGTCCTAATATACACGACAAATTAAAAAATAATTAGAATAACAGTTAACACTTCTACGAATAAAAATACAATATGTAAAGAATGGTGTTTTATAATTATTACCTCAATTGAGTAAATTTCTTTCGCCCATGAGTCTTTGTACCCAAATAATAGATCTCCACCATCTCTTGGGAGGCTAGGGATTTGTCCGTCTTGAATACCCTTCATCTTCGAAGAGGCGGGGACCTTGTGTCCTCCTTTTTTCTTAGCTGGCTTCTTTGTACAGCTTGGTCCTCCTTCATCTTGGTATCTATCTTGTGGAGAACTTGGTTCTCCTTATTCTTCGTTTCTACTTCTTGGAACACTTGGTTGAGTTCCTTCGATGATAACAATTCCGCTAGCGCTCTTTTGTCTTCTTGCACTAGCAGTTACCATCTTACCCCCTTCACGACGAGGCCCCGAAAGAATTGTATCGTGGGAATGCTTAGATCGCCTTTCCCTTCTTTTATACAAAATAAAGAAAAAATATTTCCAACAAGACACTGTTTAATTAGTACATAATCTGAAGACAAAGTATATTAAACTCAACTGATTATTCATAATCGGTAGTTAAAAAAACAACGTAACTACTGATTGTGCATAATCGGTAGCTCGGGCTCTACATTATCTATCGATTGTGCATAAAAAATGGAACATAAAAATCTATGGACACACATACAATCGGTAGTTACATAAAAAAATTAACTACCGATTATGGTCGATGCTTTGAGGAATCATTAACTTTGTTAATCGGAAGTTTAACCCTATACAAAACTACCGATTATGCCTAAATTTTGGTCCAGGAATATAATCGGTAGTTTATGAATAAATATAACTACAGATTATGATCGATGTTTTTGATGAATCACTAACTTTCATAATCGAAAGTTTAACCCTATATGAAACTACCGATTATGCCTAATTTTTGGTCCAGGAATATAATCGTTAGTTTATGACTAAATATAACTACCGATTATGGTCGATGTTCATGAGCAATGAAGAACACTAACATAATCGGTAGTTAAATACAAACACGAAACTACCGATTATGACATCTAACCTAAAACCCATTATATTCTAGTGATGAATTCATTCGATTGAATCAAAATAAACAAAAAATAATGGTAAACCCTTACCTTATTGGAGCCATTATAAAGTTCTGGAGAAGATGATTGTCGGAATCGTTCTCCGTTTCTAGGTCATCATCTTCGTTTTCTTCGTGTTCTTCACTATGTTCTTCAACGATCTCTTTATTTCTTACTCTCTCGAAAAAATCCATCCAGTTAGTATTAGCAGGGTGACGGGTTGTTTGCTTTTTTATTGTCATTTTTAGATTGTAAGACAATGATTTGGTTTACGATTATACGATAAATTGGTTTACGATGAATTGGCTTGTGCCACAATTGGTAGTTTGAAAACAAGAGAAGAAGAAGAGAAAACAGAGAGTGATAATCAGCAGAGAAGAATGTGAGAATGGTTTAGGTTTTTAAACTTTTATTAGTGAAAGGGTTAATGGTAATTGTTTGATTTCTGAGAGGATATTTAAGTATTTTTACATACCACTAGGTTATCCCATAGCCATATCTATGGGATTGGTTTAAAAAATAGCCCCAAATTAATTTTGGATAGTCCTCAAAATGGCTAGGAAATTCTAGCACAACCCATCATCCTAAACTGAACCGACTTCCAAATTACTTCAAATCCCATCCATTCAACCATAGTAATAATCTAAGGCAGCAAACACTTCTCAGTCCATGTTTAACCTGTTTTCTCACCTTGAAATTCAATTCCAAATACAAATCAAACTCTTACCCAAAACTCTTCCTTATCTCAGCTTCGCTGTCAAGTGTTATCTGTTGCCTAACAACCTTCATACACACCCATGAAATCATGGTTCACAGCTACACAAGACAAGGCTTGTGGTTCAGGCATTTTGCCAAGCACTTGTTGTGCGTCTGACAAACTCATGAGAATTATGTTCTGGTTGTACTTTGGAGGCTCCACAAATTAACTCCTTCCCTGCAATTTTGAATCGAACATAGACCCAACACAATTCATTGACAATATGAGTTATAGAACCACAAAAGAACATTCATTCATCGGCTACAGTAAGTCCCTTCAAATTTGAGTTCATAGCCAACAACTACCTCAACCCATTTATTCTTCACTATTCTCTTCTCGGTTGAAACTGCAGAAACATCACCTTCATTGTTCATTAGCAGCGACCACCACTCTTTCAATCTCTCAAATCGAGCCATGACAGAAACCTATCCTTCCTAATCTCATGTTAAAGCTCAAGCACCATCTCTTCCTGTCTTGTTCTTGATCTTAGAATAGCATCATCTCGAACTCAATTTCAACCCTTACATTTCTTATTTCTTCAACATCAATCACTAGATCCATCTTCCTTCACTCAACAGCGAAATCAATGGCAGCAACATTCACTTGTTTCACGACTTCAAATCTGTTCAAAAACTGAAATTGAATCTTACCCATCTTGTTGTGTTCTTCATAGCGTTAAGAGCCACTCTTAATCACCTCCAATATGTTTACATTCATCTCCGATTAACGTAACTGATAACTTCTCTATCTTGCTCAGAAACTCGAGCCACATTTGCTGTCAATACATAATCTTAACTCAAACCCATGTTGTTCTCTGTTTCTTCGAATCCATCATTTTTTGTTCATTCTCGAATCAACACCAACAATAGCATTTCTTCACTTTTCTGGCAACTCCACTCTGTTTCCTTGTCTCAAACTCAACTACTCACTGCCGACGTGAACTTGGAGAAAGAAATGGTCCTGAACCAGACCTAAAGAGGAGCAAGAGCTAACTGACAGCTCGACCTAGGTTTCGGTGAAGGATTTAGGCACCTTTAGGTTAGATACAGGCATCCCTATGTGTTAAATAAGTTGGCATCCCTAAGTAAATAAACTGTCTGCCTTTAGTGATTTATATGACGATTTTGTTCTTTTAGATAATTCTTCTTCTTTTACTCTGCATGACTATAAAACACCTACAAAATGCAAAATATAGCACAATATACACTAAAAAAAGAAAATTAATAAATAAAAGCATAAGAAATCGATTCATAAATTATGAATTTTAGGCTCTTATCAAGGGATGCGTCACAGCATAAGGCCAATGCCAACCTTATTCTTTGACGCGTCACTATTTTCTTAGGCGCTAGCGCTAGCGCCAACCTACTCCTAAGATGCGTCCCTACAGACGCTTCACTAGCTTCTTAGGCGCTGGCCTAGTGCCAGCGCCAGCCTACTTCTAAGACGCGCCACAGGGGCAGGTCAATACTTTGCGCTGGCCTAATGCCAACACCAACCCTATATGGTTGCTCGAAAAGCCTTTTTGCATAAGTTTTTGAAAAATACGCCACAACTGGCCTTTTGGAAATTTCGCACAATCTTGGCTTCAAACACTTCCAGATTTGCCCCACGTCACTTCTAAGTTTATATTTGGTTATTAAAATACACCATGTTACTCTTAATATAGCACATGACCACTAAACTTACCAGACTAGACACTAGTCAGTCTGATTACCAAACTAGTGAATTGCGCAACTTGGCTCACTGATATAGCAAGCTACTGACTTGACTTAAGACAAAGTTGTAGCCCACGACTCCACTATTTCCACGAAATATCAAATACAACATATGGGGGGATTCTCATTGGGGTATCGGTCTAGCGGTGTACGGGAATCGCGCATTGTGGCAACTCATCCACTAACAAGAAGGTAACAAGTAGTGGGAGAATTACAAGACAGTTAATAGCACGAGGAGTAGTGGTCGTACAAGTCTTTCCTACTTTTCGGACATGACTCCACTACAATCTCCACAATCGTTACTCCTCCATTTCTTTTGCAACTTCCACCACTTGCGAGAAATCAGTGTGTCCCCTACAAACTATAAATAGATGGCTTCATCTATTCGAAACCAGAACAGAGAGAACATAAGAGACAAGATATACAAAATTAGCGATTTATCCCATAGATAATCCATTCTTCATCACACACTACAATTACTCATCACAATGAGATTTCTCAACCTTCTTTATTTCCCTCCCCTAAGACCTTCCCAATCTTCTCCACCTTTTGTGATCGAAACAGGACGTGATTGGCCATTTCTCGGTTTAGGCTCGTCCTGTTCGAGCTTGATCTCTCGAACCTACCTAAAAGTACCATTTTGTAGTATATTTGTTTTCACTCAAAACAATTGGCAACCACAGCGGGAGATCAACCTCTCAATTACAAAAGCCAATTTTCAGTTACTCAAAATGGTGGATCCTAGGTATGGATCAGTTACAACTCTTATTGTCGGTTCATGTAGTGTTGTTGATAGCGACTTTCAAAACATCCCTGTAGCGACTAACCCTCCACGTACCAATACTACTACCGATGCTACTACCACACCTTCCCCTGGTAACAAGACTGCTGAAAACGCAGGGAATACATAAACACTGCCCAACATTGTTGATATGATGCAGAGACATCAGGTCCTTGCTAGAACACTCAGAAAGAGGTATCACATGTCGCAAGACCTTAACACATCAACTCTCTCTAGAACAGTGCCATCGCTTGACGGAGCAAACCAGGATTATCCTCACAATGGCCACTGATGCTGAAACGTCAAGGACTCGAAAAGAAAAAGAATTACATATCATAACCGATCATCCAGTACCAAGGAACCAACAATCAAACTTCGTCACATATGAAGATCTGAAGAGACTCCTACAAAATCATGGTAAGGAAAAGTTACCCTCGCTTCATTAGCACCAACCTCTTCACCCGCCTGAAGTTCAGAAAATCCCACTACTAAGGGGTTACTCTTCCCCATCTTTCTCGTTGTACTATGGAACTGGGAACACTCGTGAACATGTCTCTCGCTTCCTAGAATCATTTGGAGAACATGAATATAATCATGTGTTTTGTCTAAAAGAATTTTCAAAGTCCCTCTCTGGAAGAGCCTACACATGGTACAACAACATTGCTCCCAACAACATCTTTAGCTGGGAAGATATGGTCAGCGTTTTCTACAAGAAGTACTTCTTCGTACCCTGCCATACTTGGGAAGAATGTTCCAGAAGAATAACGAGCATCACAACTACGTGAAAAGATTTAGGATTCAAGCGTTGGATTGTCACCATCCAAATGTGACAGAGAATCAATTGGTAGAACTTTGTATGAACGGTATGATCCCTGTATATCATGCTCTTTTAGAAAATTTATGTTTCCATACGTTCTCTGAGTTGCGTGAAGCCGCGAAGCGGTATTCCAAAACTGCTCCTGCCTTGCTGGAGAGAACTAGAACCGCAAGAGAAGAAAATCATAGAGACGCTCGTGGGAGCCGACTGCTAATCAACAAACAATATACCGTTCAACCATCAATAAGTGTTGTCAGCAATGAAGGAGCCAAAAGAAAAGCTACATATCAACAAGTGTCACATGCTAAACGCCCCCCTTCAACACCATCCAAGAACCAGTCACTAAATTAATGAATAACTCGGTCCCAAAATGTGCCTAAGGCGCCACAACAGCAAAAACAATTACAGCAACCGCAAGAGTAGGATATAAAACCCGATATAGCATGTCCTGATTTTCCACTCCCCATAGAAAACTCCTTGAACTACTAGAAGCGTGGGTACAAAAGAGGATAGTCAAGTTACCACATGTGCGACGCCCACCTACCCTCAGGATATATCAGACCCGAAATATTGTTGCTTCCACCGGTTCACCAATCACCCCACTAGTGAATGCCGCGATCTGAGACGCATCTTCAAAGAGAAAATAGAGTCAGGGGAGTTGCATATGGGGACTGAGGGTATTTGATAGACACATTTATGTATCTAAATTGTTCCCAATTTGTTTATTGCTAAAGCTCGATTGTGTACTAATTGCGTCATTTTATGTAATTATAGGTATTTTTAGAGAAATAAATATTTGGAAAAATCGGCTCGAAAAAAATGTTAAAGGCACCCGGAAAATTTACTAAAGGCACCCCCTTGGATTTGATAAAGGCACCTAGGTTTTACTAAAGGCACCCACCCTCTAAATTCAAATCTTGAGTTTG
>JAJJMC010009994.1:2709198-2775024 GCA_023531435.1 Papaver californicum | reverse complement strand
TAAAATTGCATGATTTTAATTATTGAATTTAATCGTTATAAAAATTGGAAAAATAGTGGAAACCTAGCCTCAGTGTTTGATTATCATCTTTACTTGAGTTTTTATAATTTTTAGTCTTAAAAATTAAATTTAAATCCAAATCTTCACAAGTCTTAACGAACTTTTCTTACCACTTTACGGATTACATTAGTATTCAAAAAATCCCCTTCATGTTAGAAGCTTCACCATCTCTAGAGAGCCGTTCAACTGAACAGTTCAATCATTAATGGAGCGCATGTGTGAGCTCCTCTAGTTTTCAAAAGATCAGCGTAAAGATATTTTTACTGCCCTTAATTGAGTCATATCTGGCAAGCGCCTACCATTTTTTGCAGAAAACACTTATGCTCAACACGAGATTCCTTTGGAGAACATGATCGATATGAACAATGAAGGGCGCGAACGGGGACTTTTTACTACTGCACGCCTCAGAGATGTTAAGCTTAGAAAAACGTTAGTTGATGCTGGCATAGGTGTCAATGTTATCAGCATCAAAACTCTCAAAGCGGAAATAATAACTCGACAAGAAGCTACACGCTTGCCAACAACAGTCAGAGACCCTTAAGGGATAATCAGGGATAACCAGGGATATTTACGGACACATCACCCTAGCAATAGCGGCGGGATCCACTCAAACAAATACCAAATTTCATATCATCGAGGGGATGCTCAATTATGATATGATTCAAGGACGTTCATGGATCCAACAATCAACATCCATCATAAGAGCTCGGTGATAAGGGCATAATTTACGAATTTTAAGTATCATTTTCTTACACTTAAAGACACCTGCACTCTTGCTGAGGGCTGCCAGTATTCAAATTTTGTTAATGACGCCACCAAGGTTGTTAGAGGATACCTTCATCATCTTCACTTCAAACAGTGAAGTTAGGGTTCCTCATTTATATTATATATGACTTGGTAATACAAATTTGGTAGGATGATATGAGTTTGGTCGATTATGTGGGTACAAAGATAATAAATTAGAGTTTTGACTGTGAGAAGAGAGCTTAGAGCAGTGGGAAAATATCATCAATGGTAGTTCTTCTATTGATCATGATTGATCATGTATTTGATGTTAGATAGTTGATCGAGATTGGCAGTTGAATGCAATGGTAATGTTGATGGAAGGTGGGGCCAGTGAGGAGAACTCAAACATTGCAATTAATTTTTTTGGTTACGACAGTTAACGGCTGTAGCTATTGATCGTGAATAATGGTTGATATTGATGGTTAGTGGCAGAGGTTGTTGAAGGTTAGAAAAAATATAGGTTGAGCTCGAGTCTGAGAAGGCAGTAATGTTTTTCTTCCGAGTAATGGTGGTTTGAACATGGCTCGAGTGGTGGAGTCTATGGATGGTTGTATTGAACTCGATCCAATTAGAGAAGTCAGGGAAGGTTTGGAAGAAAAGTCAGTCAGGGAAACAAAGTTTGAGTAGATTCAAAAACCTGGATTTTATACGGAAAAAAATAGGATTGAGCGTGTGCGAAATATTTTGAGGAAAGAATTATGAAAGGAGGATGTGAATCCGTGTTTGTTAAGCTAGTCGGTGGAAGATTTCATGTCTTATACGGGAAGTTTGTGGTTGGTCGAGAATCATATTCGAGCTAAAACACTTGAGAAGAGGCAGTGACTTAGCCTCTATAAATAAGGCCGTAAAAACCACTTTGGGGATAACTTTATTTACGGGTACGGAAAAAACTTCGTACAGAAAAAAAATAGAAAAGAGGCAGAGAAGAAGGAGGCTGAGGCTTTAATATAGAGAAGCTAGAGTTACGCTGGAGCGTGGGATTATTTTTCCCACTTATTCGGTTTTATTTATTCTTGTTTGATATTTATTTTTCATAGTTTTTAGTAAAACTATGTGTAGCTAACTTCTTATATTGGTTAGGGATGTAACCTGAAATCACAAATAAGTTACTCTAGTTAACACATTGATTTTATTCACTCTCACATCTATCGCTCATGTTCTACTACGCATCATAATTATTTGATTGTGTTGAAATAATATGATTGGTTGTTTTACATATTTAAATCGCGAATTAAATATCTTAATAACTTCTCTATAGCTAATTAGGGGTCTTAGGTATTTTTATCAAGAATTCTAATAATTAGTAGTAATTTGTGACTACTAGCGGTACGAATTGTGAAAGAAATCACAAGTAAAACTTGACCTAGGTTGAATATACCACGACTGTGTTTATATTATCTATGAATAACCCGTCTCATAAAACTTAAAGCTTTTCTCAAGTTGAAACTCTTAGAGATTGATCATTAGGTTATTTGTTGAAAAATAATTCATATATTAGCGATTGCAATATTTTTTGATTTTTGGAGAGGTAACAAAGTGTTGACACCGATTGGGGATACTTTAGGGTTATTGGTAACATGAGAGAGTGATGAAAATATTGATGCTTAATTGAGTAACATGTGTAGTGATGAACGGCGAATTCCTTAACTAACTATTTCTTATGATATTTTCTTAAATATTTTTAACTTAGTTATCTTTAAATTAAATTATTTTTAAAAAAACAAGAACTCCCTTCAATCTACATAAGTTTTAAAATACAATTAACAACATATACCTCTATGAGGAACGAACTTGTTTTTAACGTTGTACTCTAATCCACATTTGGTGAAGTGAAAGAACTTGAAGTATTTTTGCTTGGATGACAACCGACCACTCAGCCAGAAGATCCACCTCGAGTTAAATGTTCCCTTCCTGGATTCAAATGCAGTGTTAATAAGAACTTACCCCTAAACCTGGAAGAATATATGCTGCTCAAAGCCATGGAAAGGGATCAAGCATCAACTGGGAGTGTATCAGATTACGTTAACATATACCGTATTTAGGTAACTCTTACTCAATTTGCCTTCTTATCCTTGAATCGACCTCATGCGTCACTGGACTGGGGACTAGACCTTGCTAGAAATGACAATCATGCTTTAGCCTGTCGTTATGAATGGGTAGCTGCTCCAACCTAGTACTTCAATGGAGACCATTTCCACCTTTTATAAACTACCAGAATTCTCAAAAATATTCTCCCTCGTATATGATCCGAGAGATATTAGAGAAGAGGTTCGTCCATATGAACAAAAGATTTACAGGGCCAAAGAAATCAAACCAAATAGTTTCTGGCTAGGTGATCTGGTTCTCAAAGCATCAAGAGGCCGTTGGTCCTCCAAATGGGAAGGACCAACAAAATTTCACGGGCTGCTATAAGCTGATCACTACAGAGGATGAACTTGTCGCAGCAGTTACCCACGGCAAATGTCTCAAAGCTTTCGATACTTGAACACCCTGTTATCACATTTGCTTCCCTATTTTTATGTAGTATTTACCATTCCTCCAAAATGCCTACTGGTATTGCTATGGGCATCCTTAGGATTTTAATTTCATTAATCAAGTAAAAGCATTGTTATTTCAGAGATCTTTGTGAATCACCTACAAAAAAATAAAATCTCCCAAAATTCAAGTACGCCTTTGAAAGATAGCTCAGGTCTTTCGGAAAAATATTTTCTCAAATTGACCTCAAGCCTACTTTCAATCCTGACTCTGGGTTTTAAAATCCCACTCAGATTGGAATATGCATATACAAGAGTCTTATCAGAAGAAAGAGTCAACACTTGTGTCAGAGACACACAATCACCACGGTTCTGAGACACTATTAAACTACATTGCCATATGGAATGCCATGCTTGGAGAATGCAGCAAGTAAAGCTCATCATATGATTCTCAATTTGAAGATATATGATATCAACATTATAATTCCTGGTAACCACCTTCCTCTCGTTAATTATTTCGTTTATGTTTTTTGAACTGTCTGCCCCTAAATGTAGAGGAGGTACATGCATATAAGGTCAGAACATCTTATGCCAAAACGGTGACTGGTGTCGGTTCTGAAAACTGTCAGAATTTTCTTGGATATTTCCTGAATTTTACTGTTGGGTCGTTTTGACACTACAAACAACTCAAAATCTAAATTTTACCCTTGCACGACGTAGGAAATTGTTTTCTTATAAAGATGAAGGGGTCAATCATCTAAAACAGAGGTCGTATGAAGATTCTACAATGTTTTTCCCAAGCACTATACATCTGAGTTTTTTCATGACGAAAATTGGTAAAATTTCCCAATAAAAATTTATTCATTAATCCGCCTCAAGACGTGAAGACACTGATGCAAGCTCATGAAAGACATTAAAAAAAAGGGTATGATTCCATCATAACGGTCGTAAATAAAATGCCAATTCAAAGAGGATATCTACGAAACACATAAGTGTAAAGAATAACTACAACAAAGTAACTAAGCTAAACTCAATCGGAAGAATGGGAATCCGAGTCAGAGTCGTATTTATCATCACCCTCCTTATCAAAATCACGTTCTTCTTCCTCCGGATGTTCTTCAGAATCCTCTTTGGGGTCCTCTACTTCAGGGTCTTCTCCCGGAATCTCATCAGGATCTTCTTCCGAATCTTCTTCAGGATCATCATCATCCGCAGGGTCAATAGAGCCCGTATGCATGTCGTCATAAGCATCAACACGCTCATCTTCACGGTCAACCTCAGTCTCCTGCTCTGAGAAGGATTCAGACTCGTATTCCACATGATCTTCCCTGGAAGGATGCTCATCTGCATCAGAATTTGGAGCTACACCATAAGGAAGAATACCTCTCCCTATCCGTTCTTCTTCTTCCATTCTCGCAATCGCTCGGAGATGGCGCTTTTGCATATAAATTGTGAGTTTCTCATCCTCAACCCTTTTCTTTTCCAACTCCTCTCGGCGTCTTGCTTCTTCTTCAGCATTAAACGTGAGATTCAGAGCACACTCGCGAGCTATCTTCAAATGATCGAGGGGCATGCCTTGCACAAGTTTTGTGACCTTATTCAAGGAACGAATGATTTTGGACTGTACATCTTATGGAGAAGTCATCTTCATCCTTTTACTTCTGCAACCTAGTTTCTTACTTGAAGAATCATAGTTATGATCTCGATCAGGAATTGCAATGATCTGCTTAAGATATAAATAACAAGATAAATATTCCACCATAAAAGAAAAGAAGAACTACCAAAAGTTTTAACTTATCAGGATTAAACTTACTGGTATTATCGATGTTGTTGTTGAATATCACTTTACTCCAGAAGAACGACAAAGAAACTAGGTTTTGGTAAAAAATATAGTAATATTCCCAGTGTTATCAAATTATACATGCATATGATATGTGAGAAAACCCTAGCTCTACCGGATAATGGAATTACGATTAAAAACCCTAGATTATCTAAGTTGGTGGTTCACAAAACTGAGAAGAATAATTTCACAAAACACTAGGATTACAAGAGGAGAGAAAGTAACAGAAAGATGAATGTTCACCTTGTCACGAAGGAATGTACTTTGAAAAGCAGTAGCAATTTTTGAAGGCGTCCTCGAGGAAGCAACCTTATTATTTGACGCGTACCCGAGTAAGATGATGAATGAAGCTACATTCTCACCAGACGCACACCTGAAGAAGATACCAAGTCGAGTTATTCCTCTCTCTAGGACGAAGCAGGCTTGTTCAGAAAAAAAAAAAGATAGTACCACGAATTAAAGAGGGAAGGTCACATATATACATGTATTATTCTTGGAAGTCCTAATCAAATTAGGAAACTGAGTTTAAAGCCCATAAAGCGTTTGACGCCAACGATGTCTCCTCCTTACTCACGGGCAAGCTAGTTTTCCTGACGAGAACGTGGGCATCTACTAATCCCAGCCAAGGTTGATGCTAAGGGGCATATATCTAAATCTCAGAGAAGCTAAGTACATTTTCTTATATTTTTCTCAAAATTTCAATTATGCATATATAATTGCTATAAACATATCGTCACCATCTAGTGCTTACTGCGCAACATTACTGCTCGTCACTAAGCAGGGGACCTAATATAGATGCTGAGTTTTTGACAAGGGCTAGAATTATAAAATTACCCACTGCCTAGAAGCAGGAATATACAAGTATATGCATATATTTATGCGCATATTCCTAGATTTATATTAAAACATGAAATAATGTATCTCTACTTATATTCCGCAGGAGAATTAAGAATACAGTCTCTACAAATAACTACATGCATTCTAAACTGATCCCGCAGCCTCTCTAATATTAACAATATTTATGCCATATCGAATCAGTCTCAACTCGCATAAATTCTACAACTGAATTCCTTAAACTCGACTCAAATACGCATTGATGTTCCAATAACATCTATCAAATATGGGAATAGCAAATGCTTGATCCCAAAAGGCGCATTTCATCTTAATGCCATGTTTGCAACATATCACAATTTGCTATCCTGACCCTAAAATGTATCACTTTAGCATTTTTCTAAAGGACAAGTCACAAATTATGTGCCATTCCTCTGGGACACCCTACCATAAAAGAGCAATATCTTAGAGTCGCTTCAAAAAAAAACAAAAGCTAGCTCGAGCAAGACTTACCCATAGACGTGCCACAAGTCAAAGGCGCTGGCCAGCGCCAGCTTCTATAGAGACGTGTCACAACAATGGGCGCTGGCCAGCTTCTACAAAGACGCGTCCCTACGAACGCGTCATAACAATAGCGCTGTCTCAAACCTATTATTTGATGCATCACTACTTTCTTAGGAGTTGGCGTTAGCCAGCGCCAACCTACTTCTAAGTAGCTTCTTAGGCGCTGGCCTAGTGCCAGTGCCAACACACTTCTAAGACGCGCCATAGGTACGCGTCACTACTTTGCGCTGGCCTAATGCCAGAGCCAACCCTATATGGTTGCTCGACAAGCTTTTTTGCATAAGTTTCTGAAAGATACGCCACAACTGGCCTTTTAGAACTTTCGCACAATCTTGGCTTCAAATACTTCCAGATTTGCGCCACGTCACTTCTAATTTATATTCGGCCATTAAAATATGTCATGTTACTCCTAAACTAGTACATGACCACTAAATTACAGACTCGACACTAATCAGTCTGATTATAAAACTAGTGAGTTGTGCAACTTTCCTCACTGACTTAGCAAGCTACTGACTTGACTTAAAACAAAGTGGCATCCCACAAATCCACTATTTCCACGAGATATCAAATACAACAAATGGGGGGATTCTCATTAGGGTATTGGTTTGGCGGTCTACGGAAATCATGCGTTGTGGCAACACATCCATGAACAAGAAGGTAACAAGTAATGGGAAAGTTACGAGACAGTTGAGAGCACGAGGAGTAGTGGTTATACAAGTCCTTCCTATTTTTCGGACATGACTCCACTACAATCTCCACAATCGTTACTCCTCCACTTCTTTTGTAACTTCCACCACTTACGAGTAATCAGTGTGTCTCCTCCAAACTATAAAAAGATGGCTTCATCTATTTAAAACCAGAATATAGAGAACTAAGAAACAAGATATACAGAATTAGCGATTTATCCGAGAGATAATCCATTCTACATCACACATTACAATTCTTCATCACACTGAGATTTCTCAACCTTCTTTGCTTCCTTCCCCTTAGACCTACCCAATCTTCTTCACCTTGTGTGATCGAAACAGGACGTGAATGACCATTTCTTGGTTTAGGCTCGTCCTGTTCGTGCTTGATCTCTCGAACCTACCTGAAAGTACCATTTTACAGTACAATTGTTTTCACCCTAAAAATATCAGACACTATTTTAATATGAATGTATACTAATAATGCCTACATTTTTTTTAAAAGTATTACTTCATTGGTGTATATGCTTACTCTTACACAAATTCATTATTTATAAACAACTTATTAGCATTGTTGAAAAATTATCTTCATAATATATATAATTTAGTGAAAAATATCACTGATTTTATAATATATCTAATCCTTATTTATATTCGTATACACATCGTATCGTGTCCATGTCACCGCGTCCACATCAGTGCTACCTTTTTTCTCATGGCTTGGGGTGTTTTCTGGTTGAAGGCATTTAATCACGTCCTTTTCTACTTTTAAAATCGTGTCTATAAATATAGACTATATTTAGGTCGACCAAGTATATAGAATTTATGGCTTTTTGTGTCATTTTTGTTTACACTTTTAAATTTGAATTCGAATATTTTACACTATAGACAAAAAGTGAAAGTATCAGATGACTAATATCGCAATAATATGTGATATCATATGAAATTAAAAGTCTTGCTCATTTGAAGGTTAGATTAATGGTGGTTAGTTAAGCTTCGGGTATATTAATTTGGTTAAGAGAAAGACGAAAATGTCATGCTCACCTCATCATGACACTCTCATAAGTCATAACCTCCCTTGGACCCAAAGACATGTCCAACCCATATAAACTTCCCTTTCAAGTCTCACAGCCACAAAGATAAAAAAACACTTTGCAATTAAACTCGTGTGCTATTTGCTAGATCAAAAATAATTGAGAGTTGCAATTCCACTCGCATTATCTAACCACACTAGGTAGCATGATTGCTACACTAGTTATCAAATTTCAAATTTCACAGGGATGACTAAGTAAATTCATATTTTCTCCGTCTCTATTTAAATTAAGAGTAAGGTGTTTTAACACAAATTAAAAGAAAAAAGAAAAAAACTAAACTTTTTTTAGAAATGCCCTCAATTATATTTTCTATTGCTCATAGTTTTTAGTTCCAGTCTTTAATGTAGAGTTGAAACATTATTTTAGTTGTGAATAAAAATTATTTTTTAAATAGAGATTTTAAAAATACCACTTAGAATTTTGAGTTTACACTATTTCATAAGTTATTGTATGATATTGAGATAGGAATAAATCAGGAAAATTTAGGGGGAAATATGAAAGCCTTCATCTAACATGGGACTTGTAAAATGCCATAAACCTTCATCTAAATAGGGATATAGGGAGTACATGTTGAAATCTTGCAACAATGAACAACAACGTTAGATGTATCATAATAATATATGAAGAACTGAATTAAAAACAACTTTACCACTGACAACTACGAAAGCAGAATCACAGGTTCAACAAGTTGTCCTTAACACATTAGTTTGCAGGTATACTCGAGAAGAGTAATGCTAAACCCAACGTGCGAAGATGTGTCCAGGATAGGACTTCCCGATATAGCTTGTATTAGCACAATACAAACTACCCACTCTTGAACTTAGCAACATGGAAGGAAGGAAAATAAACACTCAAAAGCGCCAAACAAAGCGAGAAGATGGTGAAAAGAAGACAGGATAATAGCCGCTTCTGGGATGATTTGAAAACAGATTTTCGAGTTGTATTTATAGGAGAAAAATACTTGCAAATCAAGTTAGGTTTAGGTTTTCTTATAAATCAAGGTTTTGCTTCTTGTAAAACAATTAAAAACTAAAAGTGAATTTTTCCATAAATAAAACTCTTAAAGAAAATATTATTGGAATTAATTTTCTAAAGAAAAACTTGCCAAAATAATTTCGAGTAGACATAAGACTTGGTGCACGATATTCACACATATGACATGGGTTGGGCCATGTATTGTTTGTCCACCCATTCCACCCACGTTTGTCTAACTATCCAGATGAGAATAGTTATATAGTGGACATCCTTCTCTAGAATACCCAATGTGGGACTAAACTAAAGAGTTTCATTCATTTCAAGGAAATGAATGATCATCCATAGATCCCTTAGAGAATCCATAGTGGGACGATCAAATCCCGGACCAAACCCAAATTTAATCTTTGGTCCGCCCAAAATTGATCACAGTGGTGTGATCAAATTTGAGTTTTGGTCCACTTTTGGTACTGTTTCGGATCATTTTCGATCCCAGAACTGGACCAAAGCAGAATATGGTGGAGCATGCAGCTAACCATGCGTCTCGTGCCAGGCGTGACGCTGGCTCTCCATCTCGTGCAAGGCGTAATGCTAGAAATCCGTTTTATTGATCCAGGCGTGAACCAGATTGCCGCCTAATGCAGCGTTCACCCAAGAGCACGTCCATCGGGGCTTAAAGCCAGAAGCACGCTTGGTATTCAGGCGTTCGCTTAGAGTAACGCTCGTGTTGGGCGTCTGGTTAAGACAACGCTTGTTGTGGGCGTGTGTCTAAGGTAACGCCTATTTGTAAACGACATCTAAACTAACGCCTGTGTGTGGGGCGTGATTCTAAGCGAGCGCCTCTTCTAGTAACCGTTGAAATTTGTTGAGATTTGTTACTGTTGTAACGGCTATCTTTTGGTATACCTATATAAATGAATTGGTTGATTGAGTATTTCATATACTACTAACCCATTTCATTTGTATACGAGAAAAATTTCACTATTTTCATATATTTGTCTTTCAAATCAGTTAGAATTATGGTACCAAAACCACGAGGTCCTAATTTTTCTACATTTGAAGATGTAACGATGTGTAAAATTCATTTATCAATATATCAAGATTGTAGTGTTGGTTCCGATCAATCAAAAGAAAAATTATGGTCTCGCATCTTAAGTTGGATGAAAGAAGCCATACCTACAATGTCGGGGCGCACTTGGACCTCTATTCATAAACGATTTCATAGAATAAGTAAAGATGTGGCGCTTTACTCTGCAAAAGAAGCGGAAGTAGAATGTGAATACCTTATTGGATGGGGTCCCGAAACAAAGGTAAGTATCCATTTAATTTTTGTCCCGTACATTATTGTTTTGAATTGTATATCGTCCACTAAACTTTTTTAAAAAAAAAAAAAAAACATATTGAAAAATTAAGGAAGTTTTTCAAGGAAGCTAATGTTGGTAAAATATTTAAGCATGAAGAGTGCTACGCAATTATGTTAGAAAATATCAAATATTCACGACGATCGACAACTGTTTTCGATTCATCACAAGCTGAAGATAATTCTGAAAGTGGAGAGGAAGACCGGGAAATACATGAAACGAGCCAAGACCATTACAGGGGCGATGAAGAAATATGAGATATACCTAACACATATAACCATCATATGGGAAAAAAAGAGGCGAAACTATTGAAGAAAACAGGGAGAGCAAAATCCAGTGGTAGGGATGTGCAGCGGTCTGATCCGGTGGTTTTTTGGCTGCCCCAAACCAACCCGACCATTATGCGGTTTATCAAAATATCAACCCAAACCGGACCATTACTCTGTCCAAACCGATATGCCCCAAACCGTTATTCATCGGTCCGGTTTGGGGCGGTTCAACGGTTTACAACAAAAAACTAAAGCAAGATAACATTCAAGCATTCAAGATCAAATATACTGGATTTCTCAGCATCTAAAATGTGAACTGCCAACTGGGCAGAACTCTATATTATCTTCAGAACAATACATTACTTAAAAACTAAAATGAAACAGCCAAAACAAGGTCTATTACAAAAATTAAAATGGAATTCATAGTTACTTAGTTAGAAATTAACATCACAAAACAAAAGAGTTGAGATCCACCGTTAGCCGCTTTGTCTAACCATAGCTATCGCAAATCTGCCCATAAAAATCACTAGATTAGAATGAATTCTAGCAATGAGAACATTTAAAAGAAAGCAAAATAGCTTAATCACAAATGCATGGCCCAGTTTAGTCATGGTTTATGCATTTCAGTCTGATGTGATTCTATCACTGTTTAGTAATCTCTGTCCACTGCCACCAACATCACCATTGTTACTTGACAAGAGTGCAGATTCTACAAGAAACAGTAAAGGAACACAGATTTGCAACCACTGTTACTTGACAAGAGTGCAGATTCTACAAGAAACAGTAAAGGTAATGCCATCAACCTTTGTAACTCATCTCAAAGTTATGCTATTGCTGCAACACTTCTGGCATACCAGGAAAAGTAGACGCAGTGTGATCTTCCCATATCAGTAGTTATCTCATCCTAATACTGTCGTTCACAGTCTACTTTCTTACTTTGCATTGCATGATCACTGGCAAAAGAAATCTTAATGTACAGTAAAATGAAATGCATGCAGTGATGATGTTTACCTTTGTTATCCCAAAAAGCATTCAACATAACAAACTAATCATCTGCAGTAAGTATTTCACCTGTGATGTTAACTTCTACAAGAAACAATATAAGAAACATAAGAAACATAAGAAACATAAGAAACAATAGCATATTCTATAAACAGTAATAAACTTAAGGAACTTTGGTATACCTTCATCAATTTCTTCTATCATATTCGCATAATCATCGACTATAACTGGTTTATCATTTCGTAACCAATTTTGTGCACAAATTAGAGCTTCAACTGTTCCCGGAAGTAGAGAACTACGAAATGCATCAAGAATCCGACCACCGGTGCTAAAGGTAGATTCAGAAGCCACGGTAGAGACTGGTATAGCTAACAAGTCTCTTGCAATGTAACTCAATACCTTATACCTTGTAGAGTTAATTTTCCACCAACCTAAAATATCAAAGTTCTCACAAGAAGGTTCACGACATTCCATCAAATAGCGTTCAATTTCTGTCTTGCTTTCTTCACCATATACCTCTTTAATGCGTTGAATTAATCCCAAATGAAATTTTGCACGAAATGAGACTTCGGAAACAGCATCAACATTCCCTACTCGATCTCTTGTACTACTACTAGAAACATTGCTGTCCCCTATGTAAATTTCCCTATATTGGTCATATAATTCATCTAAAATAGCTTTTACCTTTGCAACAAGATTATTAGCCTCATCTTCACCATGCATAACGGAGAGACAATAGTTCAAATAGAATTCTTTGTGCCTAGGATCAAGAAGAATGACAACAAACAGAAACTGATTAATCTTTTCGTTCGACCAATACTTATTGAACTTCATCCTCATGTTTTCAGCCACACGTCTTGAAAATACATCATTGCTTTCACTCCATTCACGCAATTCTCCATCAATCATAACCAGTTCATCTAAGAAAATACTAGACGTAACATACAAAGTACCGGAAAACTTTAGAGTTGATTCATAGAATACCTTTAAAAACTTAATAAAAGCTCTACTATAATCCCAATCTTCTCGAGTAGGGGGAACGTTCTTTCCAACAGTAATATAATCTCGAGCGAAGTTCCCATCTTTTTTTTCTAACCTCTCAAACACTTTCTGAAACTTTTCAGCTGATTCTAACATTAGATATGTTGAATTCCATCTGGTTGGAAAATCTAAGCATAGAAATTTCTTTCACTCAATCCTTTCACGTGATGCATGTTCTTTAAATTTGGCTAATCTTGCTGGAGAACTCTTAACATGCTTCACAATAGCTCGAATTCTGCTTATAGAGTCATTATAATCTTTCATCCCATCAGACACGATAAGATTGAGAACGTGAGCGCAGCACCGCATGTGCATAAATCTTCCACCCAATATATGACCATTCGGTTCATTCCACTGTTCAAGTGTATTAGATAAATATTGGACAGCAGTATCATTTGAGCTTGCATTATCCACCGTCACTATAAAGACACTATCGATATTCCAATTCTTCAAACAAGTCTCGATAGCCTTGCCTATAGTCTCGCCTTTATGACCTGCAATTTGAAAAAAGTTGATAATCTTCTTATGTAAGCACCAATTATCATCTATGTAATGTGCTGTGAGGCACATGTAATTCAACATCTGGTTGGAAGTCCAAGTATCCGTCGTAAGGCAAACTCTAAATTTTTGCTTCTTAAAAGTTTCAAACAACTTCGTTTTTTCTGCACGGTAGAGTTTCAAACAACTTCGAGCAACTGTTGTACGTGATGGGATCTTAAATCTATCCTCCAAAACATTACTATAATATCTAAATCCTTCACCCTCAACATGTCTAAATGGCAACTCATCGACGATAATCATGTAGGCTAAAGCTGATTTACATAATTCATCACTGTAACTCCTCGCAACCATCTTACCAGCCTCTTCTGAACCCTTTTTAGCCTCAAAGCCTATAGATTTCTGCTTATCATCTCGTCCAGGGTACCTCTTACATCGACTCAACAAATGAGTATTTAAAGTTGAAGTTCCAATCTTCTTCGAATCAGCTGAATAACTTATCTTGCAGTGTTTGCAAATAGCTCTTTGTTGATTGTTAACAGTAACTTTAGTGAAATGCTCCCATACCCATGAATCTGGCTTCTTTCTCTTGTTAACTAAGGTACCTTCAGTAGAATCAGTACTAGCAGCAGCAGGAACTGCTGATTGAGATTGTACTATTGGCATGTCTTGTGATTCTGATATAGGAGTTTCGCTTGTGGCACCCAATGAGGTTTGTTGTAAAATAGGAGAAGTCATCTACAAAAAAAAAGTTGTAAGTATTCATATTTATTAGGAAGATCATATTCACATATACTCATTTACAAATTTGAATTTTTAATGGGCTTACCGAACAAGATGCACTTGAAGAGTTAATACTCATCACTCCTTTATAATTGTAAGAGCCGATGATGTGGTCACAACTACAACTATGATTGATCAAAAATGCTAAAATGGCTAAACAAACATGATATGTCACATATATGGCTGACTTCTAATAAGTCATCCCTCACCCTCAGGCAAATTAGTTAATAAAAATATAAAATTTAACAAATTCTTTCTTTTGGTAAACTAAACAAACTTATTAGTTACGAAAAAATGATATTACATTATTACCTCTTTAAAACAAACAACCTTAGTGCTAGTGGTTACAGTGGATGGCTCATCCTGCATGATTCATGAACAATTAAATACAAACAGAAAGAATGTTAGTAAACAGAAAGAATGTTAGTATTACTTAGTAAACAGGAAGAATGTTAGTAAACAGAAAGAATGTTAGTATTACTTAGTAAACAGAAAGAATGTTAGTAAACAGAAAGAATGTTAGTAAGTCAATGATTTCATCACATAGACAACTAACCAAAAATGAGTTATCTAAGTGACATCAGGATGAGAAGTTGGATAATTCAGATTGAATGTTGTTAACTAGTAATGTTGTAGTTGTTTTTTTTTTGACAAAAATGTTGTAGTTGTTGCTGAATAGATTGAATGTGAGACACTGAGACTCAATGTTACCAAATGATTGTTTCTTCCATAATTGAAGTTGTTGTCTACTGTCTAGTATGTTTAAGATTGAATGTGAGACTCATTGTTACCAATGGACATTTACGAAGGCTCTGTCAGGTCGAGAAGTAGTGTAATCAGTGTCATACCTACGATTAGACCAAGTTGTTGATGAACTGAACCCACACCAACTAAACCTAATTGTTGAATAATTTGTCTGATTTGACGAGAGTCTGATGATGAACATGATCATAAAAACCCTAATAAAAACCCTAATTGAGAATCGTTCATTGTAAATTTTAAATCCCTAATAAAAACCCAAGGAATATCAACAAAAAATCATAACATACCTCGGATACGAGAATGCTTTTGTTATTTTCTCTTTTACGCCTCTCTTCCTCAACCTTATCTAACTCTGTAAACTGCATTAATATACTTTTAGGGTTTGTGTGGCGGAGAGAAAGAAGATGAAACTGAGAAACTGAGAAGATCAGAAAAATTAATAAAAGAGAAACTGAGAAGATCAGAAGAATTAATACAAGAGTCAAGAGAAACTGAGAAAGAGAAAGAACTCAAAGAAGCTAACCTAGCTTTACTGATTTAGGTTTTTTTTTTGTTGTTTATTATACACCCCACGGTCCCCACTATTGAGATATTTACACCCATCGGTTTGTTGGGGCAGTCGGGTTTTGGATCCCTCAACCCGCGCCCCAACCCTATGGGTTCGGGTTTTACGAATACCAACCCAAATCGCCCCAATATATATCCGGTTTGGAGCGGTTTGGCTATCGGTCCGGGCCGTTCGGTTTGGGGCATGCGGGTTGGTCTACCCGTGAACAACCCTATCCAGTGGCCAACAGGAAATGATGGAAATACTTATTAAACAGCAACAAAACTTCAACACCAATTATAGAGAACAAACAAAAATAAAGATGGCGCAGAGAGAATCCGAGTTTGCAGAAAAACTAGCTGAGTCTTCGGCAAAATTTGCAGGAAAACAAACTAGGAAAGAAAAACTTGACGTAAAGAAAGAAGCAGACGACGAGTTTCGCATAATGATGATGGATGTCTCCGGGTTGGATGTCGTAACAAAAGAGTACATCGAACTTAGGAAGGTAGACATTTTGTAGAGAAGGACAAGTCAAGCTTAAAGAATTTTCGGATTAGATGAACCTTAATTATTTGGATTATTAATGGATTGACATTTTTCAGTTTCTACTTTTATGATTTATATATTTATTTATCAAATAAGTATCAAGAGGTTAAAATTTCCAGTTTAGTTTTAAATTAATAGTGTTATTTTAAATGTTAATGAACTTCCAATGTACCTTTTCGAGTAATTAATTAATTCAGATCAAAAATAACTACCAACCACTTATTTTTTTGCGTTAACATCAACACGATAAAAGACTACACACTCAAGATATTAGCCTATCTACTTTTCTCCTATATGAGTAGATAAGTGAGATTGTTTAAATTTTTCAGATTGACAAAGTAAATAATTGAAATGTTGGATTCCAATGAATAGACTGTTAATTTGGACCCACCAGTCTCGAAAAAAAAAAACTTGTCACTTCTTTCTATATCATGCTTTAGTCGTTGCACGCGGACCAAACACCTTTCATAATTAGGCGTCCACAGTCTTTCTATCCTACCTTTGAATAGAATGTTATTAATTACCCACTAGGATGGAACAGAATAGAGTCGTCACTTCTTTCAATATCATGTTTTAATCTTTTATTGAATATTGGAAAATTATTTCCATTCAAAAAAGGCCCTATATATACCCTTTTGTTCCCATTTGGAAACCACACCTTCCACATTTCAAATAACCTAATTCAAAGATTATTTTTATCTATTTGTTTTAGATTTATGGCTTGCGAAAATTTTAGTATTAATACTGAGAATTTTACCATAGAGGAAGATTTATCTCTTTGTCGAAATATAGTATTATATTTTCCAGCAAAGGGTCATGAACGTCGTATTAATGGTTCAATGATCATGGAGTAGTTAGAACATATTCATGATAACTTCTGTAAATGAAACCGGTAACCCCAATAACCGGAAAAAAGCAGGCCTTTTTTGTCGATTTCAGGAAATAGGTAGGGCAGTACTATAATTTTCAACTTTAACCGCTAAGGTGAATGAAAGAAGAATTAGGAATGAAACTGATGACGAAGTTGTTGCAAGATCTCTCGAGGAATGGAGAAGATTGAAAGGTTCAGATTTCAGGTACCAACCTCATTTCGAGATCCTAAGGGTGATGGAAAAATACAACCCTTTTGTGTTGATTGTTCTTCGAAGATGTTTATATCGCCATCCAGGGTGTCATACCACTCGTTGAAGGTTTGATTATAGGTTATTTGGGTATATCTATTTGTAAACCCTCACGAGACATAACTCGTCCTTTGGGGCCACCTAATGGTTTAAAGGCTTGTTGCACGTGCTAAGTGCAACCGCGCCTGATCTTAACATCTACTGATGTATTGTTGTTCTGAATAAGTGATATTGGTTATTTATGATACTTCCGTTAATTTAATCATTATAACGTAGTAAGCATATTGATAATACAAGAGCTAAAAAGTAAACCTAAGCTCACCTTTGCAGGCATCGCGGCTACACTTAGCATGTGCAGCAAGCCATTAAACCCCTAGGTGCCCCTAGCGGCCGAGTGGTGTCTCGGGCGGGTTTACAAGAGATATACCCACAAAACCTTTCCGCATGGTTTAGAAATTGTTATTCGTCACCAAAACCTGACCATAAGTGTTCGATCAAGTCATTTCGCAAACGAATATGCGTATCTTTGTTGTGTATTGCACGTCGGCGTTGCTCAACTCTCATTCTCAAAAGTTCAGCAGTATGTTGTCTCAAAATATTTACCGGTGCATGGTTGCGGCGTTGATCATATTCATGTGGACAATCACCGGGTAGATGCTCATCCTCCACTATCATATTATGTAAAATGATAACAGTTTTCATGATATATGCAAGTACATCTGGATTCCACATTCTTGCAGGTTGCTTGGCGACGGGAAATTGATTTTGCAGTACACCAAAGCCTCGCTTTACATCTTTTCGGCACCCTCTTATAAAAAAAGAAACCTAAAGGTACGTCAAGTATCCCCTGTAAAAATTTGGAAACATTCCACATGCCATGTAATTTTCTTCCTTGATGTCTATTTCAATAAAACACGGTTTCTCTATCACAAACTCACTGCTTCCAATAAAGAAAAATAAGATAGAAAACCAGTTGTTCATGGTGGATTTTTGACAAAGAAGAAAATTGTAATATTGCTTTTCGCCTAGCTACAGAAGCATGAAATAAATATATATAAATTCCTAACCCGACATCAGAATTATAAATACATATTGATATCTTATATTCCGTAAGAGAATTGAGAATGATATTCATCTCATGGCTAAATTAGCTCTGCATCTCTTTATATATTTGTGCACTTCCATAATTTCAGGGCTTTACCTAGCTAATCCCTCGATATTTCATGTGCATTCATACAAACTATTTGTGTTAATCGAACACTGATTATACTAAATTACAGATATTCAGAATAGAGGCTACGCCATATCTGAATAAAAATGCTGATTAGATGCATACCATCTAATTGTAGAGTCGCATCAAGCATAATTTCAAGTTGCAACCTTCCACGGCTGAATATCTTGAATATGTTATGTATGCACTGCATAAAAGTTAAGCATAATGCTAACATTAAAATCTCATGCGACTGAGAAACTCTAAATAGGCCATAAATATGGCCACAACATTAGCAAATGTCAAAGCTAGTGGTGCACAAGCAATAACCACAGCACTAACAAGCGCTATCCTTAGCAAACCCTAGCCATAGCCCCAACACAAAATGCCAAAGTAGCATACATATATGCCTAAGGGCTAAGAAAAACCAATATGCCAAACATTCGCGTCAGGGGGGAAATGGGCTAGCACCAGCAATGTCAATACCCACGCTAAGTACTTAGCGCTGCCAGGAGCGCTAACGCCTGTATTAGCACAGGCGCTAAGTACTTAGCGCTGCTGGCAGCGCTAGTGTCCGTGCTTGCACAGGCGCTAAGTACTTAGTGCTACCAGTAGTGCTAGCTCCTACGCTAGCACAGGCGCTAAGCACTCAGCGCTCCTAGCAGCGATGTGAACACCAGTTTTCTTCTTTGTTCGACTTTTTGGTTCTTCACTCTTGCACCTAGCTCGTGTCAGCCTTGCACCTTGCTATAGATGTCAATACTTGGCTATAATCATGCTATGTTGACACAAACTCATCAATAGAATTATTAAAAAACTCACGTGTTTTGAGTCTATGACTCCACTAACTCTACGAGAAATCAAATCATAATGGGGGGATAAAACGTGGGATTTTCTGGCGGTTATAGCAACATGGGTGTAACGACGATAAGTAAGTCACAAAGTCGTGGAAAGATTGAAGTAGTTAATGTATTAATGGAGTAATGGTTTCCCAAAGATTCCAAGGAGTTTAAACCATTAACCCCACAACTCCCAAATCTCCACCTTTTCACTATCTCCACAACTTTACAAGGAAACGTGTGTACTCTTTACTATTATAAATAGGCTACTCATCCCATTTCAAAATAACTACAAGCTTACAATTCTCATAAGCTTTGTAATTTCTTCCCGATAGTTCTGCAACTCTACACAATTCACCATACGAATTCCTTCAACTTTCTTTGATTCCCTCCCCTAAGATCAAACCCATTTCCTCTGATCGTGACCGAAGCACAACGGAACGGCTACTATCGTGGTTTAGGCTTGCTTTGTACGATTTGATTCCCGAATCTAAAGGAAAGTACTTCTACATTACATTGTTTTGCCTGAAATCAATTTTTAGGTACTAACACCAGTCTTATGTCAACGCCAACAATTTTTAGCTTCACTAAGAGATTCTCCAATGGTCCTTGTGTGTGTTTCCTATGTGGCAACACAAACAAGACATTATCTTACTATTTTTCCTTAAAATTAGGGAGAAAAAAAAATCTATCTACAACGGTATCGTATTTGGCCTTTTCTTTTAGTTAGTATAAATGTTATATTCAATAACTTAAGATTTTATTAGATTTGATGAGAGCTAAATATAGTTATTTAATATACTAAATTCAATTTAATTAAGTAAAAGATGATTAGGATGTCAACCCAAAATTAAGCCACGTCATCTATACATTAATTAAAGAAGTCAGGGTTGGAGAAAGATTTTAGAGAAAATGGATATGTATCCTACGTGGACTTAGACATTCATCCTCACACATATTCTATTGAAGAAGCTCTAACATTGGCACCCACCTTCAATGCCACTGTCAAACTTAAATACTCCAAACTGTTCTCATCCCGTCAATCCATCTTGTAATTTTATTGTACAAAACCTTAAAATTCTTTGTATTTTGACACAATTAGCTCCTTTTTCATTGGATGTCCTTTTCCATTTCAGTACCCACCATGATGGCAAGTGCAAGTGCCATAAAGGGGCCATCTTCTTATCTCCATCTTGAAAGCTTAAAAGAAGTCATACCTTACATTATGAAACATGATATCCAACTCAAAAAGGATATTGTAGTTTTTATATCGGAAGCCATATACAATAAAATAATTTTGTTCCTATTAATTCTCTCAATTTGTAAAAAGAAACAATTGTGAATAATTATGAATCTATGATTAATGAAAATTCGGATTGCAAAAATTACCATCAAAAAAGAGAATCCCAACAAAAAAAAAATCAGAGAATAAATAAACGATTAGATACATAGATATGGATTATAAGTACAAAACAAAACCCATCAAACATGGATATAATTGTTGAACAATTTGGAAACCCTATAATCATAAAAACAGTTACATACAAACATGGAGTTGAACCCGTAAAAACAAACCGAAAACCCAGCTAGAATTAGGTTTTGTTCACAGCTTAAAACCAATCGATAATCTCAGTAAAAAAATTGTTGTTTGTGATGGATACAATGAAGAAGAAGATGAAAGCAATTGTGGACGAGAAAAGAAAAATAAAAAAATAAAAATTGGAGAAAACACAAAGCGAAATAAGAAATCAAAAAAGAAACAAGACGAACAACGAATTTGGAAAATTTGAAAACAAAAAAAACATGAATGATATCGATCTCTCAGTTGCGGATCTCTTTCTTCAACTCTCAATCTCCCACCGAAGGAAAAGGTATTTTAGCCATTTAAAGAAAGAATATCGGCCAATAAAACATATTTTTAAAAAAGTGGGCACGTTAATGAGAAACCTTGAATAGTAGGGTGCAAGCTTGTGTTTTTGGAAGCGTGGGTTTATGAGCAATAAAAAATAAAAAAAGGATATGACTGTAGATTTTACTTCTATAAGAGCAAGACTATGGGGCGTGAGAGTTTTATTCAAATTGAAATACCTAATCAAATATTTTGACCAAATTTGGTCCTACTATGTATAGTGAGGAACCCTCTTTCATCCAAAACTCAATTAGGGTCTCGTTCAAGTGATAAAGTGGGTAAAAGTCTTCATTATACGACTTACATTTTGTCGTTTGTTTTTTTCTCCCTTAAATGGCTTTTAATTTGTCGTGTGGATTGATAGGATTTTAGAATACCCTATATAAATAACCACAATCACACGGTGTCTACAATGCAGACAACAGCAAGTACGGGCCGAACCCGTAGGGAGCGGGCAAATACTGTAATGAATATCTCAATTAAACTAATCATAAATAATATCTTTTGGATTTTAAAATTATGAATGAAATAATAACACAAACTAAACTAATAAAACAACTAAGCAGAGAGAGTCGGTAACCAGGGTTTTTAGTATCCACCACTATTTTTATTTAATTACTGAAGTGAAACATAACTCCTGAATATCTATCTATTATTCGTTCTATCGACATCATCTATTATATGTATTAGAGTCGCAAATGTCACTGGGACGCCCTAAGCATGGCGCATCAAAAAATCTAAGTCTCAGCATACACCATCAAATTTCGTTAGCGAGAAAATTATACGAAACTAATTATAGGTTCACAAATAATACCTGGTTATTCTAAACATACCCCATCTAAGGATTTAAGCTAAGCATGAAATATCAAATAAGTATACAAATATATTTGCAATCCTATTAGTTATGCGCGAAGGTTATTGTATTGTACAGAACCGGTGAAGCAACAACTAATTTTTATCATCAAAAATCATGGAACTAATCTATTCAAATCATAATAGTCTGCACCAGATAATCAATTCAATTGGCCTAATACTTTAAATGGTTTCAACATAAAACCCTAGCTACAAACCAATTAGCAAGACATGGCTATGATTTTCTAAAAACCCACTAAAAGAAATAACAAAAGTAGAGAGGAGAGATTAAACCCTTTGTTTGTTTTTCTTTGAACTTCCACTTTCCTGTCAGGACCTTAATCCACCTTTCAGCCGTCACCTCCTCAATACCAAACCCAACCTCCAACCACACTTACCTTTGTACCAGCAGTCTCTACCAACCAAACAGTCCGCCTTCATCCCTTTCTCTTCCGTTTTCATATGTAGAGTCTGTCCCCCCTTCTTTTTACTTTCTCCAAAAAAAATACCACAAGCCTTTTCTCCTCTTCAATCACACTTCACCAATCATTCTCACCTTCTCTATTCAATCAATCTCTCAATCCCTCTCCTACTCTCTCCGCCTGCTACCTAGAAGACTCCCCTAACCATACTCTCTCTCCCTTTCAATCCTCTCTCTCCCTTAATCAGACTCTTCTTCTCACGCCTCCAACCCCCTCTCATCTCTCTCTAACCTACTCTCTAGGTATTCCTTCTCTCTCACAAAAACCCAACATCCCCCCTACTCTCTATAGCATCCACTTCTCTTATATTCACATACTATCAGCCACGTTTTCACCCAACTCTTCTTTTTTCTCATTAGTCGCACACTACTACCCAAGTCCAAGAATAGGCTTTGTATTTTATGCCTCCACCCAACAAAACTGTCAGACTTTTAACCTTTCACTCACCCCACAATTTAGAGCATGTCCCCTCTTCTATTCACGTGTTCATCTCTTTTGTTGGTGTCACGTCAACTCCATCTTTCACCTTTGACCAAACTCTAACCCCTAACTTTTTCTGACCGAGCACCAACCCAAGAATTCTACTTATTTTCTTTTCTTTATGCGTACAGACTTTGACAGCCTATGTCTCCATCTTTGTTTAATTCTCTGCATACTCAAATCCGCAAGCAACGTTGTGTTCAGATATTCACCGGGTAAAGTCAATAATAACCCATTAAGCCATGTTTATTCACAACTTCGGATTTTACATATACCACCTAATAAAACAATAAAAATATATTATTAGTACAAATTCAAACACTAGAAAATATAAATTAAGCGATAAATATGTATAGATTATGTCCATAACATGGATATGTGTGATAGTTACACAGATTTTAGTTTGCCGTATGTGTTTATTTTGGTCTTCACGGCAAATAAATAGTCGTATATGTTTATCTTTCAAATGTTTTTAATAGTCGTATAGAATGGAGCAACCAAACTAAAAAATAGAGTGGTGTATTACTAATTACATCATAAACAAAATGACTAATCCACAAAAACCTTTTTACATATGAAAATAAAATCCCAGACGAAAAATTTTAGAGAAAAAAATAAATAAAACCATCAAAAAATCAATCAAAATAAAGGTCTTGATGATCAAAATTCTTGTTCAACCCTTGAATTTCTGTTATATCAGATAGACCCAGAGAAACCCTTTGACTCACCATTATCAAAAAACCCTTTGTTATTTAGAAATTAGAGAAGGATTCGATAATATTCACCATTATCAAGATATTAGATAAATATTGGAAAAAAAATTGTGAAAGGAATGAGGGAAGAAAATGAAGAAGAGAAACCTTTAAGAGAAACAAGAAAATGGTTAGGAAATTTCCAGAAAGATTTGATACCAGGAGCAGTAATGGGTTGATTTTTTCATACAATAGTATTATATGTTTATCTTTCAAAACTTTTGGACAGTAAAAATTATGTCGTATGAATTTTAGTTGATCTCTCACGGCTATCAATTTTCCCTATAGACTTCTACACTCGATCCCACGGTGGTTTTTTCACTCTTTCAGATAGACTCTCGTTCAATTTGGTATGAATAGACTCAAAAAAAGTCTATCTCATAGTCCTTTCTCTAAGGGAGAAAACTATATAAGAGCAACTTTATCAAGAGGAAGAGATCTAGGTTTTCATCTAGTTCTCTTCTCACCTCTTCTACTTCTTTCTGTAGGTTTGCACGGAGAAGATTTCTCACATCTAGTGTTTACAATTTATTTCTTCAATTCAATTTTATGAACTCTAATTGTTATGAGTAGCTAATTTTCTTTTATTGGTTAGGGAATAGTTGGATTTCTCAAACATGATTCTTTGAATTAATACATTAGTTTTGTCTCAATATTATCATTCACGTTTCACTATAAATATCTCATGATTGATTGTTTGTTTAGTTAAGTTGCAAATTGATTAAACTCACATTCATATCTAAAGCTAATTTAGGGTTTATTATATGAAAAAGCGATACTCCTTGAATACAAATAGCACAGTGTGGTTATTGTTTGTAGTGATGCATTCTAGTACTCACATGTGAATCATGACCTTTATTAAATTGAATTACTGCGCTTTCCACGTTCAATTGCATTGATTATCCTAAGTTCATGAATCTTAATGCACCTCAGGAATTAAACTCGATTAGTGCTTTTTACACGTTAGGTTGTTCTCTTAGTAGAATTCATATTCGCATCTTTTAATGTGTTTGTTGATGACTTAAGGAAATTTGCGGGGTATTCTTGCGATTAAGGTATTCTAGGGATTTTGATAATAAGAGATTAAATATCAATTCTAATTATTAGTATAAGAACATGTTTGTGAATGAAAACGAAACCTTGACCAATATTTTCAGTTATTTATTATTTTCTATAATTTTCTTAGCTTTCTTAATTAATTTAATTAATTTTCTTAAATCTAAAAAATCCCCCCTTTTACATAAGTTTTCGAAACCGAATAATAACCCAAACCTCACTGTGGGAACAATCCTTTCTTACACTTGCTTCATTATAAATTAGAAGTAGTGAGAAAGTAATAAATAATTTTGACGTGCTACAACACACATCAATCGCCCAAGTAACACTCTTTTAGGGGCATCACAAAATACTGAAGAACGTTCTTAAAATCCATAGTTAACATTCTAATTCGTTTTTGCTAGCTTTTTATGTATCTACATGCTCTAAAGGAAGAAAGAGTAAGTTTATTGTTGGAGTGAATATTTGGTAGAGTAACTCTCTCAGTCTGCTTAGCTTTTTTAGCATTTATCATGGCGGATGCTCTAAAGGAACAAAGAGTGGGTGGATACTCTAAAGGAACAAATAGTAGGCTTACTGTTGGAGTGAATATTTTATGGAGTAAGCTACTCTCCCAGTCTGCTGGACGATCTGGAAGGCCAAAGAATCATATTTTTGATGATACCATTAAATAAAAAAAAAATGTCCAAAAACTATTTTTTGAGATCATTTTTTTTTTTTGATAAAGGATACTGAAAAAACAGACTACGGAGTGAAACGATTATCCATGATCCACACAGTCGGATGATTGAGAGTTCTCCCTCTTCAACCTAACATAACCAAGTCTGGAAAGTTTTTGGACTTTAAATCTTTACATAAAAAATTACTGAAAATACTAGATATATTCAAAAAAGTATCCAGTTATTGATTAGTCCTCTAGTTTGTGCTTTTTTGTGTCTTTGCATAGCTCTTTTCATTTTAGGATTGGACCCCAAAATGTTGATATTCTTGCTACTGAGATGAAGGGCCCATTCCAAGGTATGGATAGCAGCTAGGAAGTCCTTTTCCTCCTTGTTATAAGCTCTGATAGTGATGCTTCTTTCTCCAATAGTTCTTCGTGAGCAATCATAAATTATGGAACTAATACTTGTGAGATCAATGGTTTTATCATAATGAGAAATGTGGGCAAAAGTAAGCCAGTCTGGGTTCAAAGGTGGGGTATTTCTTGGTAACTGATTTTTGTTGATAGTTTGGTGGTTTGTAGTAACCATCTGAAGGTGATCAAGTATGGAAGAATCCTATTAGGGTTATTTTGAGTTTGTGTCCCAACTTGATGACCAATATTGCATTTTGATCCCAGAAAGTTTAATATTAGAGTTTAGGTCCCATTACTGTGGTTGACCGTGTTGACAGTTATAAATTTTAGTTAAATATGGAAATGGCCAACATTATTTTAAACTTGGATTTATTTACTAACCCATCCACAATACCTTATGTTATCCACATGTAAGGAGGAAAAGTGCCACCAATCGAGGGATAAGATTGATTTAGAAAAAAAATCCCGAAAAGATTTAGGTTTCGTTGATTTTAGTAAAATCTTACGCCCTGCTATTCTAACTTCTATACATCTCGTTCATGGATTTCATTATTGAAACCTAAATTAGTACAAAGTCTAGTTACAAATACATCAACCAACATGTATCAAGTTATTTTGGGCTCAAGCGCAGTGACAAGTTTCGACTATAGTAAAAAAAACTAGTTTATTTATTGATTAAACTCTTTCGAACTCTTTTATATTGGGTTTTCATAATTAGAAGATTTTTTTAGTGTTATCGGTGTTGCGGGAAGCTGGTGGTGTTATATGAGTGGAGTTAAGGGTTTCGGTACCGAGTTGCTTTAATGGTGGTTATTGGATGAAGAAATTTAAGGAATGTGGGGGAGATATAGGTGGTGGATACTATTTTGATTTTGTGGTGGTTCCAAGTATAATCTAATTTCTATTCATTACATTGATTTTTCAATTCTGCAAATCAATTATGAACTGGGTTTATTTGTATGATTTTGATGGTGTTTCATATTCTTGATCTGAATTTTTTTTGTTGATTTTAATGATTGAAAATAAACTTGAATTGGTATGGAATTCATTTGTATTGGATTGATATTAGTTTGTAGAACATATTGGAATTTTGTGATTGAGTTGTGAATTTTTTGTTCTGTTTCGTCAACTATTCATTTATTGATGAAAATAAAAAATTAAGATCAAGTAAGGGAGATTGGGATGTAATTTTTCTTTGTTTATATTTTTTTGGGTAAGTTCTTTGTTCATGTTATTAGTTCTTTATGGTTCATCTCTGCTGGCGGAAGGGGAGTTGTGCGGAAATATAGACGATCGATTCTGAAGCTTAATTCTCACCCGTTAGATGTGTTTTTAAGTAACATGTGTGAGTCACATGTTAACAACAACTAACAATATTAAATAAATAAAATTTAATTTCAAAATATAATTTTTTACCTGTCAAGGCGGTCAACTCTGGTCTTGGGACCCAAACTCTAATGTAAAACTTTCTAGGATCCCAAATGCAACACTGCTCATAAAATTGGGACCCAAATTCAAAATATCCCAATCTTATTATTGGGGATGTAGCCCTTGAGTTTTGAGGGCTTACAAGATGACAAAATAGGGTCATCTTGTAATCAACTCAAAAGCCCATTATCCTATTATTTTTCATAATACCTAGACTTCCCTAGATTAATTATGTTAATATTAAACTAATTAATAATTAGTTAGTTGATTAGATTAACGAATTAGTTTAAAGTAAGTGTTTTTAAAATCAAACATTAACATTTTATTTTAGAGGGAGAAGAAGAACAAGAAGAACAAGAACAAGAAGTAGTAGTAAAAAAAAAATTGAAAACCTAGAAATTTTGATTTTCTCCACACAAATGAGTGATTCTAACAAGAGTTATGAGGTAGATGAATCCTCTTCTTCTAAATCAAACAAGATATTCATACAACAAAACAATGATCCTACCATGTTTAATTTTCTGGATAATCAAGAGTTTTTAACCCAAACTCAAGAATATGAACCTTATTATGATTTTGAAGATCCAAGGTAGGATTATGAAGAAAATAATGCTCAAAATAGTAAGGTATACCTACAAATTAACTCCAATACAGTTTTTGTGGCATATAATTGCTTAAAGTACGTAGAAAGTTTGATTTTTTTGATGCCAGAAAACCCCCAAATTCCAAACGTAGGTTGTTTACGGCAGAGAAATCATTGTTTCCTAGCCGTATAACAGATCTACGGGTTTAATATCAAGAAATCCCAACCGTAAAATTTGACATACGACTGGTAAAACAAGAACTCCTAGCTGTAAAAGGTTCCTACGGCTAGGTCGTTTTCACAAGAATCCAGCCGTAGGTGAATACTATTTAATGTTATCCACCACGGCTGGAATAGTTGGTCGTATACTCAACTCAGGGTCACCTACGGTTAGAAGTTAAAATAAAGTTGGTCGTACAATGGTTTTACGGCTAGAAACCGTAACAGAAACCCAGGCTTGCTTACGGTTAGCTTATGTACTAAAGATAGTCGTAAAGGTGGTTTCATGGTTAGGTTATTTAGGTGTCGACCCATCCGTATGTAGGGTTTTGAGAATTCATGTTTTTCTTACGGCTATGTTTTATTTTTCTTAGATCAAGCCCATACCTGAACCGCTGGAAGATCAACCCACAGCTGTTAGTGTATTAAGTGAGGATACAAGTGATTACTACGCCAACAACTTTGAATGGGAACATATAGAAGATGCGAAGAAATGGGCTCGAGAACAAGGGTTGAAAAAATTATGCATTATAGTTCAAAACAATCAAATAAGTCCCGCCTCCTTTCAAATGGTTTGCGAGTGTAGTGGGAAGTACAAGAATCATAAAAAAAGGGTTTTCAATATAAACCAAAGACCACGAGGAAGAAGGGAGTTCATCATATAAATAAGTGTGGTTTCCATTTTAAGCTTCAATTTAAGTACACAAGTTCAAGAAAGTGTGGTTTATGAGTGAAGTGGTTTCCGGCTTTCATAAACACCCAATTCCTGAGAGTTTGATCAACCATCCTTATGCGGCAACACTCAACCCCAAAGAGATGGAGTTAACAGATGTGTTGAGTCAACAACGCACAAGGCCTATTGATATCCTTAGTAGTGTGAAGACATTAAAAAAAATAACTCATCTTACTTGGATACCATTTATAATGCAAGAGAAAAATTGAGAAGTGAGCAATAAAAAAATAGAGAACTTATGCAACAATTATTGTACTTGGGGGAAAGAGCGAACTACACGGTTGTGTATGATAAAGATGAGAATGGGGAAGTGATATATCTTTTGATGGCTCATCCGGAGTTTGTAATGTTGGCAAGATGCTTCTATCAAATTATTTTTATGGATTGCATGTATAAAACGAACAAGTATAGGATGCCGATATTTAACTTTGTCGTGCAAACATCCACGAAGTCGCCTTTTAGTGTTGGGTTTTGCTTTTTACAAGATGAGAGGGAGGAAACTTACATGTGGGCATTAAAAAAGGTAAATTTATTCTACCAAAAGGGTTATACTCCTAAGATGGTGATTACGGATAAGGAGCAAGCATTGGTGAATGTGATAGAGCGTGTTTTTCCCGACGCATATCATCTTCTATGCACATTCCATATATGGAATAATGTCCAAACCAATTGTTAGACCAAAATTGTTCCACCAAGGAAAACCGAGATGACGAGGATTAACAAACTACCGGTAGAGAAACAACAAGAAGAAAAGGACAAATTTGAGGAAAGTGAAAAAGTAGCCAAGGAAAAATGGACTAGTTTTACCTTAGAGTGGGATGCTTGACTTGTCGATGACGGAAAAACTTACTTTGAAAATGAGTATATGTTATTGTCTCATTGGGATAACTACCTGAATGTTGTAGGGTATTTGAAGAAAAATTTGTTGGATCCCCACAAAGAAAAGTTTGTTAGCGTAGTGCGTGGGCAAGCAAACATAAACATTATGACAACCAAGCGACTAGCACGGCTCTATTTTTATAACTACCCACCTAATTAGTATTCAAACGATTATGTTTTAAATCAATACCCACCTAATTAGTGTTCTAACGGCTCTATTTTTCAAAAACACCCTAATAAGGTGTGGTCTAGTAAAAAATCAGAGCAATTTATGACTAGGAAGTATAGTATCGACTCAACCATAAGTAAGAAAAAACAAACTTACGATTAGGATTCCTAACCGTATTATTTATTAATATCTTTTACAAGGTTTTTAACTAGAGCCAGCCGTAAAACTTCAATAATATATTGGGAATTCTATTGAAACGGCTAGGAATCCTGACCGTATACACCAATTCCAGTCAATTACGGTTAGAATTTGTGGAAAACCCATCTGTTAGTTTCCCTGAATGTCTGTAATTTTTTTCAATGTGCTTGGAATTACACAAATAAAACACTATTACTATTTCATAACAGTTTTCATTGAAGGAAAAGACATTACAATGAGGGAAAAAAACTAAGTAGATCTTTACATTACGCTTAAATAGTTAATCTATGTTGAAATACAAAATATTTTCTTTCAAGACCTTATAGCATTCATGATGACTGAAATTTTCCCCACTGATTTCATGATATCGTTCAAGAGCCCTATCATTCTGAAAAATAAATGAACAATAAGTTAAAATGATGTATTCAAATCGTATTTTATAAAAACCTTATTGAGATATACATACTCGTCTCGCTTGGCATTTGAGGATAACTTTCCTTCAAGTCATACAATTCCCTTCTCACAAAATCACTTTTATCATAAATCATTTCGAATCTTGCCTTGTTTCCATTAATTGTTATTCCTCCTCTATTATCGTCTAACACCATAAAAACTGAAATACACGATTCCAAAAACAATATGTGGTTTGAGAAACGTTAATGTTGTAATCTGACTCATAGTTTGTGATCATCACTTATGCCCGAACTATAACAACATCTTCTTCGGTGTTGAATGTAGAATCCATGTTTGTGTTTTTTTGGATTATGAATAAATGAGAAACTAAATTGGGAAGTGTGGGGATAATTTTGAAGAGAGGACTTCTTCTATATATAGATGAAAGACCCAACGGCTAGATTTTTTGAAAAATGACATTGGGGAGAAAATGTATTATTCAAAAAAAGCAATTATTTCTTTTGTTGAATTTGTATGTCACTTACGGATAAGAAGTGGGTGTATCGACCTAGCCGTAGGCACAACTAAGGGGCATTTACGGTTTGGTTCATTTAGAAACCCAGTCGTATACCAGACCCAAATTAGTGAATCTTACCCTTACGGCTAGGGTTCCTAACCGCATCCTCAACTCAAGGTCACTTACGGTTGGGTAATTTACTGGAGCTAGCCGTATGTGACCAATAATTTTTAATATTGGTTTTACGGTTAGGTTTTTCTTCATATTGACCTAGCCGTAAGTTACTCTGAATTTTTTTTTTTGAAGCAGTTCTATGATATTTCATGAAAAATATTGCAATAAAAACTAAATTCGTTCGTTCAATCTAAATTAAGAAATTAACATTCATAATAAAAACAAAAGAAATCAATCAGTTAAAACTCATAACCAAACATACTACGACAAAGTCTTAGATAACAAAAGATGAAAACACTAAAGCTCAACAAGTCCATAACTCACTCATCCACTACGACCAACATTCTCTTGAACATCCTCGCTAGTTGATGAAGAACACACATGCTCTTCGAACACCTTGATTCGTCAGTATAGAGATGTTTTTTTGTAGGATTAGCTATATCTTTATGTCATTCTAAAAGTCTTCTTTGTTGTTCAACACTCAATTACAACTCCTCAACCTCAATGGAACAACTCAAGTCCTTGACCAACCACTTAGCTCGATTCCTAAAAATGTTACAAGCAAGCAAAAATTGGAAAAAAAAAATTAGTTTCACAATTATATTACGGCTAGGAAAAACTACACAACCCTACCGTAACTATGTTTACGTTTGGGAATGTTACGATTTCCCAACCGTAAGAAAGGATTAAATAACCAAGTTTTCTGGCAATCGATAAGCATACGGCTAAGAAAAACAAACCGTAGGGAACCATTTATGGTTGGAAAACCAGAATTTCTGGTTGGGAGTTTATATTTTCCCAACCGTAATGAATAACTTACAGTAGGGAAATATGGTCGACCTAGCCATATACAGTTCAAAGATTTTTTTTGAAACCCTAACTTCATCAATCAAATTAATTTATTCAATCAAAACCTAATATAAACGATGGGTTTTTCGATTGTTACCTAATAGCAGACATTTCGATATGATTCACTGGTGTTTGAACTTCTTCATTCACCAAATCTTTATTTTGTGGATCAACCACTATACTTGTTCCAGATTCAGTTGATGGTGGATTCAAACCAATTTGGCCTGATCTTATAACTCCTAACTTGTTCATCTTGAGAATCAGCGTGGAGCTTTTTTAGAACCAACGAAGAAGAACAATCGATGAAGAGAGAAAAGATAAAAGAGGGAGTTTAGGTTTACAGCCGAAGAAGAAGAAAAAAAGGGAGTTTGATTTATAAAGATTTAAGTTTAGGTTTAGTTTTGTAGATATAAATTAGATTTAGGTTATCATAAGGAAATAGTAGGAAGATAATAATATTAATCAAAGGGTAAAAGAGATTTTTTGAAACAGATTAGATCCCTCATATCCACATTTTAGACATTATAATCTCTTACAGCCGTCAAAACCCAAGGGTTACAGCCCCAATAATAGGGTTCGTATGGAAATCATTGGTCTACTATATCTTCTAAGCCATCCAGGAATTCATTTTGTCTCCTCTTTTTTTCTTTTTTTCCTGATAAAAAATGGCTGACAAGTAAATTTCCATCCCGGAACACCATTGAGGAACCCCATTTCTTGCACCATTTGGGATTGGATCGATAAAATTGTACAGGTTAAATTGCACCGTTAGAGAAACGACTCCATGGATACCATACATCATCATTACACTGCAAATTGAGAAACTGAAATGAGAAAAAATACCGCATAATAATGGTGGAAGCACTGAGGAAACCACCACACTTATGCTCAGTGTGCTCATTATTCATTATTCTACAGGTTAAAGTGTTTATTCTTACATGTATCACCTATTAATTTTCCCTTCATCTGTTTCTTCTTATATACCATTCGACTACTTAACTTCTGAACATATTACAAGGATTAGCTGTTGTGTGAACAGGGGATGCCGACAACTAAAGTATAAGAAAAAATGAGCTAAGTTACACGCTAACACAAACCCGCCAAAAAAAAAAAATTATAAGAGATGCTAGACAATAAGCAAGAAAGAACGAATCACCATGGTGGTCCAAAAAAATTATGACAATAAAAAATCAACACAATTTTATCGTTGCACCAGAAGACCATCGAAAAGTGGCTGCTCTGTATCTGCACCCCTAGCAACTCTTTTACGGGGTCTATGATCTCTGCAAAAACACCACCAACAACAACGTAAATAAACAATTAGCACAAAGTTGTAAGCAGAACAGGTAACTCACTAACGTATACTTGTACAAAATGTAGTATTCTTTATTTTATTATTGAAATTGGATCATTATGCATGGGATAAATTACATCACTAAGACGAGTGAGTGAATGCACATAACCGCATGCCACAAAGGGCGATTAAAAACACCCACACAGGGATGACAAACAACTCCCACGCAGGGGAGGCAGGGGAGGCAAAATATTATTAGAGGGCGGTTCAAACTCCTGACCTTTGTGACACTCTTATTAAATTGTTAAACAAACGGTTCCTAAGATTATTGAATACCATGAGACTATAATTCATGAATCTTTTCTCAACTGCATGAAGACCTTATACTTGTTGGTGTCATTTTCTTTTTAATATTATCAGTCGACCAGATAAATTTTATTAGAAATAGAAGGTGGGAAAACATGTAAAGAGAGAGAGACCTTACACTAGTTGATTGGAGCTCAAGAGTTTCTGAGTCCTCATGTTCCTGCATTAAAAAAAGTTATTATTCTCTATTGGGAAAGAATTTACATAAGTGCAGTAGAACAAATAAGGATCCATTATGAAAAGTACCTCAATTAACAAATCCTTTCTCGTAATCAGACCAATAACACGAGAAGCTCGTGGCACCACAAATATATGCCTTAATCCTAGCTGGCGAAAAAGATTGTATACCTGCATCATATGTAACACACAAAGTTACAGAAAGATTTGTGGGAGTAATAATAAAACATTAGAATCCCTGGCAACACAAGTGAGAACATTACCTTTGTCAGAGACATATCTTCAGGTACAATGTATGGTGAAGGATTCAGAAAGGGGGCAAGATCTATGTACATTTCCAAGTCGTCTGAAGTTAGATGAATATCTCTTATGGACAATCCTTTACTGGAGACAGGTTTCACGAATTCGCCCAAATTGTGTCTGGTTGTTCAGCCACTTCACACTTGGTTACTTTGCAAAAAGGATGAAAAAGAAACAAAAATATTGCAACTACAAACTCCTCTAACCTGATCGGTATGGATCCACCTGCCAGATCACAGGGCATGGGGCTATGTTGGAAATCTAGTTTAGACTGCAGAAGCACCAATAAGTGACTGCACCCAAAAACTAATTATTTAAATTATTTCCTCTTTGGCTATAAATTGTTCAAGCTTTAAAGAGGTAATCTTCTAAAAAGCTTCATCTTAAATTGAAACTACCAGAAATAAGAGAATCTACCTACGGAGGATGAGTCCAATGACAACTGATTCTCCATTCCGCGCACGTTCGACCACCTCCAAGACACAGAAGAATATGTTATACAAAATAAAGTGAATAGAAAAACCAATAAAGATGACGGGTTGGTTAACTTACAGGAAAGCCGTTGTGCTTGTTGGTTCTCAACATAGAAACCAGATCCGCAACTTTGACAACACGAGGGAAGTAAACAACCTTGCACATGTACAAGCTAGGTCAATTGTGGTTTTCAAATCTACATGGTAGGCACCCAAGCAAAGACGACAATAAGACCAACCTTTTGAGTTCTACACGCTTCTTTTGCGGTCATTGTTCGCATTTGGTATTTAGGTTTTGAGTCAAGTAAAGGTATTCCCCTCAAAGAGGCTTGTTCTTCATATAGACCTTCATTGAAAGCATCACCAACAGCCTGCAATATAGAATCGACTTAAAATTGTTGTTTTATCTCCTAAACAAAGATAAATGAAAGTGAGAAATTTTAGGGGAGGCATCATACCTTTGATATAAGAAGAACAAGCATGATAAGAGGTAAAAGCTTTAAATTATTTGTAATTTCAACCATAATGACACAAAGTGAAACTGTCATACGCATTGAACCCCCAAGAAAAGAAGCAGCACCGAGTAGAGCATACCTAATAATCAAGATTATGTGATATACATCAAAATAAGTGAGATTACTAGTCTATTACAACTGGCATTTGCACGAAAGTAAAACAATCTCAATATGGAAACAGGACGTCGACACAATAAAGCATTGAAAAGTGGAATGTTGTAAAGAAAAATAAATAACAAGACAGCTTTGGGACTGAAAAACAGAAGGCAACACAGCAAGTTAAACTTTATGCGAAGATTTATCTCTAAATTGAGATGGGGATACTAAGTCCTGCATCACTGTCAATGACTCTAGTTCTATCTGATCTGATAGAAATTTAACCTTCCTCAAGCAATGAAAATGAGACCAAAATGCTTGCACCAACCTGGCCTAAGCCCCTACTGGTATAACTGAAATAGCAACATTTCATGGTAGGTTTTGGTAAGGTAGCTAGATTTATGCATGTGAGGATCTGGTGATTTTTTGACCTTCCAGAGTTGAACTGGCATAATATCTGCTATAACCAGTTGTAAACACATATCCGTACTCTATGTATAGTAAGTAGCAGTGATTAAAAAGAGGAACTCACGTTCCTTCCTCGATGTTGAGCTTCTTGTAAAAGTTAACTACAAACATGCCAACAAGACGCCCATATGTTGATCCTATCATAATTCCAGGAACAAATTGACCAGCAGGAACAGCAGTACCAAACGTTACTACTGCTAAAGTGTAAAACATAACCTGGAAACACAAGAACAAGAGAAAAGTCACAATATGCAAGAGATAACAAATTGGGTATTCAACTTGTTTTTGAGACATGGACATGAAAGTTCAATTCCTCAATTTCAAATCACACATATCTTGTGCACATGTACTACAGAATCTTTACATCTTTGGATGATCAAACCAAAGATAAAATAGGCTGTCAATACTATTCAAAAAAAACATTATCCCAAATTGGATTTAACTTCAATATTCATTATTAAACTTATCTTTACAAAAGGAGAGGCACGTACATCTAACTAGAAAACAAAAATGGAACATCTATTGTCTCCTAATTACTCTAAGAAAAGCATTCCCCAAATGGTTATTGACTTACTTCAGAGAACATAATCACCACCTATCTGTTTCAGGAAAGGCAGGTTTCATTTGACAAATACACACACGATGGGATGTAGTCTTCTAGAGGATTCCGTCATGAATGTTTTCTTTTTTTAAGCAAACTAAGAAGAAAATCTACTACTTCCATTTTAAATACTCTTACGGAAGCCATTTTAAAGAGTTTCAACTTTACGTGAGAGTTATGTCTTTCCCGTATTAATATAAATAATATGATACTGCCTGCATAATTCAAGTATTAGTTTTATAGTTTTACATGTATCAGAGAATACATGCAACAGTGATGAAACAATTTATTTTTCTGTAAGAACAAGATAGTGACCAGAGTGAAGAAATCAATTACCAAGAAGGTGAGAAGGCTTTGAGCACTGTATTCATGAAATGTTTTTGCACTAAATAAATTTCGTATTGCATCGTCCTGCAATTACGTATCCTTCAACATTAGAATAGGAAGAACAAACGAGCACCTTGTGAGGAGGGGGGAATATTTAAGTTGCAAGAAAGCTGATGATAACCTGTGTATTAAAAAAGATAGTTGCCAGATCATTGTATTCCTTGTCCTTCGAACAGAAAAACTGCAGCCAACAGAAATACACATCAATTTCTAATGCAAGACATTTACCTCTAACAGGACATATTAACAGTATCTGCGAGTTACAACGTAGATCTTGAGTTTTTTCAGTAGATCCAACGTTCACAATCAGCAAGTGGAATAGAGCATGTTAGAATTGGTGCAGGTAAACCTTCAATTCTTGTCATGGATAAATAGGATGTATCGAAGCAGCAAACACAGCATATAGCTCTAAATTTGAGAAAAGGTTACTTATAAGTAGCACTGATGCACATCGTACATCATTTAATTGTTTCCTTTCCTGAAAGCAACAAAGTTATGCTTGACTCTAAGTGCATCAACTATACAATCATCAAAAAGCTAGACTAAGCATTTTTATTGGAAATGGGTATGGACCATACGTATCATATGCAAGATCGGTAATTTTGTAGGTTGGCAGACAGGCTAAACAAACTCAGAGCATTTACATGGAAAAACCAGAAAAAGTGAAAAACCAAAAGATCAAGCTTACATTTACATAATTTCCATACATTCCTGGCGGGCGAGGGCATTCAATATCAGAATTAGCTTCTGCCTCTGGGCATGGACTGCATTCTCGTAGAAGTGGTAACCCAAAGGATATAACTGAGGTTATGAGAGAGATTAGGCATGCTTCAATAATCTGTGGCAATGTAAAGAATATCAGACCAGACTAGAAGTCTACAACTAAATAATTATCAAATTTTGTGTGTCAGAACAAAAAATAGATCAATGAACAAATGATTCTTTGGACTCTTAGGATCATAACCTACCTTGACCCTACTCCCCTTCTTGTGTAAATAAGTTCGGCGCCAGTACGATATATAGAGAGTAAGCTGATTAAATAATGCTCCTGAAAAAAAAAAGATCTAGCTGCAGTTCAGGAAAGAAGAAGATATTGAACTGTGTGAGTTTACCTAGGCATGGCTTAGCCAAAAAAATCCTACCTAGAAGTCCTCCAATAACCCCAATAATAGCCATAGGTAGTAACTCCTCAAATGAGTAGTCATCCTGGCCACTAATAAGGATAATAGTATTTGTTAAAATAGCCCATTAAAGGAAAAAAGAAAACAACGGAACAGGAAACGCTAAGATGCCAACCCTGATATGTCCCATATTATGAAGCCACCTGAACCAAAATGCCCACATTTTCCACTCTTGCACCAGCCCATAGCAGTACGCACAACAACAGCAACAATAGCAGATGTGAAAAAGACACGCCACATAAGCTGACTCCTCCACCTACATCCAGAGATAAAAATTCAGATTGAAGAGTTATATGCTGCTAATCCAAAACATAGAACTGGCAAGAGAAGAAAATAATTCCTACCATGATGTAACCTCTTCAAGAGCAAATAACACACCACCTACAGGAGCTCTGAAAGCAGCAGCAACCCCAGCTGCACATCCACATGTCACCTTTTCATTGGATAAAGGTCAAAATGAGAATAAGTTGATATATATTGTGCTTCCACTCATCAATCACCAAAGAGGGTGAGATGGGAGCGCATGAGAGTTATTAGTTTGGTTTATGATACTTTGACGAATCTCTTATGCTTAACCCTGTGAGGCATTGTGAAACACTATCAGAATGCTTTTGAAGGATAAACTACTCACAAGATCACGGCGGTCACGGTCACTCTTAAATACTTGTAGCCACCTCAAGCTTAGATGATATTTTGTCGACCCACCCTGAAATTATTGAAACGTGAAGGAAATTTTGGTTTGAGGACCACAAATGAGAATGAAGACATGCACTGGACATAGAGATTTCAACATTCTGAAACAGAAGGCACAGGATCAACTACATTAGGAGCTCAACCTATATGTAACTCTATTCTAAGTAAGATATAGTTACAGTCTTACAGAATAACTTAGATTCCAATATTCATTGTGTTATTAGAATTTGCTCATCTTACAACGGGTACTGTAATAAAGGTAAGCCTGACAGTCGGTAAAGGTGCACTTTTAGTTTTTGGATGACATTAGAAGATATTTTTTCCACTTATTATCGTGAACTACATTAAGCAGTAACCTTAGCTACACATGTGTTGCTCCATTAGAGTCAAACAATGAATCTAGTCAGGCTATCTAAACAAACACTTTTATAACGCCTGTAAATCTCAATATATTTAGTTAGAAACTACAAGTAGCTTCAGAACTGGGGTGCGCTTACTTGTCCAAGCAGAGAAGCAATACAAGCACCAGTATGGACAAGAGGACCTTCTTTGCCTAGAGCAAGTCCACCTCCCACTGAACCAATGCTTCCAAATATCTGTTAACAAGTTCACACCATCAATGTACATCCGAACGATGCCAATCAAAATAGAGTACAGCTACACTACCAAAAAAAACCATAAACAATACCTTTCCAACCAAGGTTCTGAATAGAAGGATACCATGTGTATCAACCCCTGAAAATTCATCATATCTATGATAATCCTCTAACAAATACATACCAATAACCCAAAAGAAGAAAACACGATAACGTACCATTTAGGTAACCTTTAATCTCAGGAATACCAGAGCCTGCTGCAGCAGGTGCAAATTGTGTGATTATACAGACAGATGAAAATACCAATGCCAAGTTGATTAATATGTACACCAAGAACCCCAACAAATAAGATTTCTGTATTATTGCAAACGTTGCTGCAAACTTCCATCCAGCAAAATTCTCAACAGCAATATTAATAAAAACAGCAGCTAATCCAGTCCCAATACCAATGAGTAAAGCAAAGAACCATTTCACAGCAACACAGTATCCAACATATAGCTTTCCTCTTTGTGCCTGTTATAAGAAAACCCCCAAATTAACCCTAGAAAATTGAATAAGTAAGATAAACAAAAACCCTAGAAAATTAGAAACAGACCTGTTCTTTTCTGTAAGCATAATTCTCAATAACTTCGTAATCAAGACTTTCACTACTGCCCTCACTTAATTTTATGAAAGTAATATCATCTAAATCACCCCCAGTTTCACCATCTTCTTCTTCTGCGTTTGGTAATCTAGACCAAACTAATTTAGCTGTCTCAATTCCATTCTGGAAATGATTAGACAACATACTTTTTAGTTAACCCTAAACTTTGTAATCATCAATCAAAATGATTAATTAGTAATACTAATTTACTAGTGATACAGATCATATTTGAGAAGGAAGTATTAGTGATCAAGTAATTGAGAAAGAAGGAGGAGAAGTAAGAAAAAATTTCTGAAAGTGGGGAGAATGACTGTTACGTATTAAAGTAGAACCAGTAGTACATAATAATTTCTACAATAATGCTACAGCCTTGTAATTAGGGGCCCCAAGTCTGTCAATGTTGTAAGTCCAGTGGGTTGGTAGTTACTTTCAGATCCCATTTATCATGAGTCATGACCACATTTCTTTTCTTTTTCGGTTACCTCCGTTCCATCTTCCATGAGCACACTGCACATATGACATGACCATAACATAATTGTCCCTTAGATTATTTTTTTCTTTTTTGCTACGAATTGTCCCTTAGATTATACTACTATAGCTGCTTCAGTTATTGAAGTTTATTTAAGGGGGGGACTGGCTTGTATGGTGTTGAAATATAAAGAAAGATGTCAGAAAATGGATGAGGCAACGGGAGATAGGGAAGATGCCCAATCTCAAGGATGTGCAAGTTTAGCTCAGGGAGGAAACAATGAGGGCAGTAAAACAAACTCTGAGGAATGGGAGACAGAAGTTTCAAATGGATTTTAAGATCCTATGTTTGAATACTAGGGGACTGGATAACTTCGACAAGATAGTCTCTTTGCACAATATGGCAAATTCTCATAGATGTGCAATATTTTTGATATAGGGAGCTAAAGTTATGAACTTTTCTAGCTGATTTATTAGGAAAATTTGGTATGATGAGAATTTCGGATGGAATTATATCCCTTATGTAGCTGGTAGTGTTGGTTTATTGTCAATATGGGATGCTAACAAGTTTGAAAAAATTGATGAGAGAGTGGGCTACAATAATATTACTTCTGTATTTTCTACAAGAAGAAACAATGGATTCCAATGGGCTGTAACAAATGCTTATAGTCTATGTGACTATAATTCAAGGGTTGCGTTTTGGGAGGACATGAGTGAGATAAAAATATTTGGTGGGAAGGTCCTATTTGTTTAGTTGTGGATTAGAATGCAGTGAGATCTGGTGAGGAAAGGAATAGAGGGTATGGAGATAGTAAAAATAACGGATTTCTCAACAATTTCATCATAGATAATGAGCTTGTTGATCAACCTCTTATTGGCAGCACATATACCTGTTTAATAATCATTCACAACCTCTACTTTGCATATTAGATAGGTTTTTGTCTAGTGTCGTATTTGAAGAAGCATTTCCTAACGCACTTCAAATAGCTTTAACTAAAACTATTTCTAATCATAATGCTATTATTGTGGTTACTAGCCCTACTGTCGAAACTAAGCCTTACTTTAAGTTAGAAAGAAGTTGGACTGAGCATATAGATTTTGCTAAGAATGTCAGGGATTTGGTGGAACTCGATGGAATTTCATGGTAGTGCAAGCTCTATTTTCTTTCTTAAGCTTCAGAATCTTAAACATTTTGTTAGGAGCTGGAGCAGGCAGGAGTTTGGGTCCGTAAGAAGAGATAAGGCTTCGCTTACCGGTAGTGGTGAGTTAAATATTTTGGAGGAATCTATGCTTTTAAATTATTCTCAACAAGAAGAGAGACTCCGATGTAAATTAAAACTCATAGAAATTAAGGTGATGAAAGCTAGGAAATGGCAACTTAGAGCTAAACAAAATGGGTTCAGATGGGGTGATTCTAATACTGGTTACTTCCACGGGATAGCTAGCTCCAGAAAGAAAATAAATATTGTTGCTAAGTTACAGATAGATAGTGCAGATTGTTTTGATCAAGCTACTATTAAAGAAGAGATTAGGAACTACTATGTTAATCTATTCTTTCAGAATTCTAATGTTTTCTCCTTCTTCGAGTTTTTTCATTTCCCTAAAGTTAAGGAGGGGGACAAGGAAAATCTTGAGAAGAATTTCACAGAAGACGAAGTTTGGACTTGGACGGTTATTAAACACATGGGTGCTAACAAGCCACCTGGTCCTGATGGGTTTACTATTGAACTCATTAGAAGATGCTGGACTAGTATAAAGGTGGACTTTATGAATTTGTTGAAGGACTTTCACAGCTACGGGTCAATAGATTTGAGGCATAATTGTTATTTTATCACTTTGATTCCAAAAAGGAAGATACTTGTACGCCCAAGGATTTCAGACCATTGAGTATCATTGGTATTGTTTATAAAATTCTCTCTAAAGTTCTTGCCGTAAGATTAAAGGTGGTTATGCCTGACCTCATCTCAGATTTTCAAAGGGCTTTTATTCATGGGAAACAAATATTGGGTGGAGTGTTAATTATTAATGAATGTGTGGATAGTAGATTAAAAGATGGGGAGCCTGGAATTTTATGTAAAATAAACATGCCTTTGACAATGTTAATTGGCAGATACTCTTTTTTATTCTTCGTAGCATGGTTTTGGTAATAAATAAATATCTTGGATTAGGTGGTGTGTAACTTCTTCTCACATGTTAGTTTTGGTTAATGGAGGTTCAACGGACTTGTTCAAACCATCTAAGAGTTTATTACAAGAAGACTCTTTATCCCCTTACTTGTTTCTATTGGTGGTGGAAATTCTTTCTAAGCTTTTAGAAGATGCAATAAGTAGAGATTATATCTCCGGCTTTAAAGTAGCAGAAAATGGAAGTAATATTTTTCATCTGCAAATGATGATGCCAATGTAGAAGAAGTGAGAAAGTTATTTATTATTCTATTTATGTTTGGATCTCTTACTAGAATGAAGTTGAATTTAGACAAGAGCACTATGGTCAGTGTGGGAGTACATGAGGTTATTGATATGCTTGCAAGGGAATTGGGATGTAAAACTGAAAAGCTTCCCATCAAATACTTGGAAATGCCTATAGGTGCACATTGGAGATCTAGTTATGACAACGTGCTTGAAAGAATAAAGCAAAAGTTAGATTTTTGGAAGAAAAAAATGTTTCTATCTAAAGCAGGAATATTAATTCTTATTAGGCATTGTCTATCTAGTCTCCCCGTCTATTTTTTTTTATCTCTTCTTCATCTCCCTGCTAGTGTGGAAAACAAAATGATTAGGCTGATGAGAAAAAATTTGTGGGGAGCTACGGATGGAAAAAAAAAGATGGCATGGGTTGCATGGTCCAAAATCTGTATTCGAAATAAGTTTGGAGGGTTGGGTGTGAGATATTTAAGAAGAATTAATCAATTTTTGCTACCCAAGTGGATTTGGAGATACTCTAGTAATAGAAAGGCTTTATGGAGAAGACTTGTGGATCAAAAGTCCAATGCTAACTGTGAATTTTTCATGCCAATTACTGATAACAAAGCTCAAAGTAGGAGTGTTTGGAAGAATGTGGTTAATATGGTCTCAATACTGCAGAATCATTGTGCTTACAAAGTCAAAAATGGTAAATCTATAAGATTCTGGCTTGACAAATGGTTAGATAGAAGATGTTCAAAAGATTTATTTCTAGTGATTTATAAGGCATACAAGAAGAAACAGGCCACTGTGTCTGATATGATTCAAAATGTGAATGGGCAAGGTATGTTCACGAATCATTTAAATGCTAATGAACTATTGGAATGGGATATTTTGAGGAGAGATTTAGGTATTGTTCCTACCTTGTTAATAAAGATGATGAGTTGTAAATTATGAATGACTTTAGTATTAAAAATGCTATGATATCTTAGATATGATAGAAGGTGATTTACTCCCATGTCAGTTTCAAAAGTTTTTGTGGAGGAAGAATATTCCGCTGAAGGTTAGTTTTGTGCTTTGGGAAGCTTTCCATAAGTCTCTTCCTACTAGACATATGTTAAGAAGGAGATGGGTCAATTTAAAGAATGATAAATGTGTTTTCTGCAACATTGAAGTGGAAAAAATATAGCAAATGTTTTTCCATTGCTCTTTTCCTTTCAAATCTGGGACTATTTCATCAAGGCATTTCGTATTGTTTGGCTTATGCCAAATACTTTGTTTCAGTTCTTTGAAGCTTGGGATACTAATGTTTTGAGTGGTAAAGGGAAGGCAGTTTGGGAGGTTTTGCACTTTGATGTGATGTGGACTATTTGAGGGGAAAGAAATGAGAGGGTGTTTGGCGCTAGAGAAAAAAGAACTCAAGAAATCATAAACGGTCAAGAAAACGGTGGTCTTGTGGTGCTGTGATACAGACACATTCATATTGGTGGATCTGAGATTTATATGGAGTAGTTAGGAGACTATAATGTTACTGTAATTTTTACAGACGTATACGCGATTGTTACTGGCTTTGGCAAATTTTTCTTTTAATGTAAATTTTTCTCTTAAAAAAGACGTACACGTGATTCGTCTGCCATTCCATTCCAAAACATGTAACACACAATTGTAGGCACGTGAGATCCCCCTGCAATTCAGAACAAAATGCACAATCAAACTTTATATTCAATAATTTTTCAACTGAAAACATTTATTTAGATAGATAATATGTTTTACATATATAGCCTCAGGCATATGCGATGCACGAACAATTCAAAATAAGTGAAAAAAACAATTTTATTATGTTCACTTGTTTCGGAATGATAAGCATCTGAATAGGTTCAGATTGATCTTCAGCACTCTATAGTCCCACATAAGTGTAGTTGTTCTTAAATGCTTAAGATAAATAGTACCTACAAATCAAAAATTTGTCTTTGTATAAGTCTAACATCAACATCACGTGTGTTTTATGCCAAACCATATTGAATCCTCAAAAACATGTATTGGTATTGGATATTAGTATGCAACAACAGATAAGTTCAGTGTTAGTGTTTATACTTCATATATTTGTACCCGAAAGCTTATATCTTTCGTAGTCGATGTAGCAATTTATTATCTCAACAATTTTTAAAAATAATGTAAATGCCATTAATGATCACTATAATTGCACACAAAGTCGCACTTATCCAATGGTTCCAGGACTCCATCCAACCTCAACCTCTAAGAATGATTGAAATGAACTTCTTAAGAATATATCAATAAATTCATTACATTTGCAAACTTTTTGTTAAAATACTACTCTCTGGTATTACTCTATTAAGATATTCAACTGTGATTTCTCCTACGCAAAAGCAACTTTGTAACACATATAATTATGTTTCATGCCCATCAGTTATTTTTGCAAATTCTAGGCCACTGCAAGCGATATGCATTTTAATGTTTGTCATGGTAAGCTTCTTTCTTGCAATCTCCTTCACCACTTCTACCTGTAAACCACTATTTTGTAACAATTGATACAGATAAGGTAGCAATTCGTAATTAATCTCAAACCATAACAAACTCCAAAATCGTAAATATATTGTAAGATTAATATGATGCCAATAGAAAATTTTAACTAAATTGAATTGTATTATTATCTAAGGCATTTACACAATCCTAGGGATTTGAACGGGTAACTTCTCAAATGGAATTTAGTACAGTAATATTCTCCTTGGCATTTATACAAACATCCAATGTTCACAACCTCAAACCAGATTAAATCCCCACCAAATGTACTACTACTTCAACTAAAATGAAGTTTAGTAAATAACCATTTTGATAAAATATTTAATCATGCATAAGAATTCAGAAGAAAAAATAATAATCAACATGTCTGAAGAACTAAGTAAGCAAAATTAAACTCATAATTCAATCAGGGTGTGGATTTAAACTATCAAATAATGTTAGAAGTAGTTCTTATCAATGTTTGTGAAAAAAATCTTCAATAAGCATCTGAGTCAAATTCATTAAAATGAGCTTCGAAATATGTTGGGAAACAGGGTATTTGATAGAGATGTAATGTTCCAAATGATGAAATTTGAAGTTGTGTTAGAAATTTCTTCCCAAAAAGAGTACAAAGAATATGGAATTAAAACTTAACTAATAGAGAGTCGAAATTAGATTTTAAAATTGACAAAAAAATATACTTAGAGTAGAGTTTGTTTTGCATGGTAAAACACAAATAAAGGAATTAAGAAATTTACTTACGTTTTAATGTTACCCTTTATTTGTTTTAAATTTACTAAAATTACTAACACATGCTGATTTTAAGTGAAGGGTATTAGCATCATTTTAAGGTTCATGTAAAATAAAACGTTCCGGTCAAAATTGGGGCTTTACATTATTATAGTGAGATGATGATAAACCCACCCCACCGTATCATACCCTACTTTGGCATATCGATCCAACTCTAAATTTATTTGGCAAAAATAAGAGTTCCATAAACATTTCCGTTAGCGAAAATCGAACTTTCTTTTTTCTATTCACATAGAGAGAGGAGGGGTACGATTCATACAAATCACCATTATACTAGACACTGGGTTAATAAGTTATCGTACGTAAAATATTTGGTTTTATTTTGTTAGAAGTTTGGTTTTTCCGAAAAAAAATTAATCCCATAGAGGATCATTTGAACACTTTGTAAAATTTCCAACAGTGCCCTTCAAATCTCATATGGCCTTGGCATTCAATAAATATTTAACTATTTTCAGTAAATAACTTATATGAAATTTTACAGACAAAATATAAGTGGGGTAGAAGAAGCGATTACATCTAGAAGGGAGAATGACTCGTTTGGTATAAAAGGGATTTTGATTATTTGACTCATGAAAATGACATAGTCAAAGTGACACAGCCACGTGGCACAAAAAGATAAAAAAGTCAAGACATCCCACTCAAATGAAAACGGGAGGGTCGTGTTAGTCGGGTATGCAATTCATTAAACCCATATCGGTGAGCGGATTTTCCTTTTCTTTCACTTTTCGCATCCTCTTCTCCTTCTCATCTGAGAGAAAAAATATCATCTTCTTCAAGGATTTCCAGTCGAATCATCAAACCCTAACACTTAGTACGATTGAATAGAAGTCGCTTGTACGATCAAACTAGGGTTTTCTTCAAACTAGGGTTTCATCATCATCTTCATGGTCTCTTTAAACAGCAGCAACAACAATCAGTTCCAGCAGGTAACCCTTTCTTCATCTGGGTTTTGATTGGATATTGTTTCTTTAGAGTTTATTGATTGATTATTGTTATTTTTGTTCAATCTCATATTTTTGTTCAAACTCAGAAAAAACTTAGTAGATATTAGTTTATTTGGTAGCCTGCTCTTGTAGTAGCCTGCTCAGTTTCATTGAGATTCATGAGGACTTTAAGCGTTCCTGGCTACATGTTGATGTTCCTGCCAACTGTTAGCTTTAACATTATGAGGATATTGAATTCTGTTAGCTTTGCATTGAAATTCAGAGACCAATTGTTAGTGTGTTCTATGATGCTATATCAACTTTTTTCTGTCTTTTAACTCTTTGCATTTCTGTTTTTTTCTGTCTTTTAACTCTAGGAGCGAGACTTACTAGAGCTGGATAGGGTGGTTGTGCCAGGGAGTAGATTAAGAGATAATTATATCAGGGCATTTGAAAAATGATTCTGTGCCACACCCAAATTATTTTGGTTTTGCCGAAACAATATATTGTAGATGTTTAAGAATTACTGTAAATGATTCATACATCTGGAACAGTACAATAGAAAAAAGATCCAGAAATTAGTTTTTGTTGTGATCTTTAAAAATGAAATATAAATCTCAAACGCGAAATTGAACTGGTTGTTTGACTGAAAATAAATGAAATCTTGTAACGATTGAAAGCTTATAAATACTGAGAGTAAATAAACTATAAACTAAAATTGAAGATAACTTGCAAATGTTAAACACAAATGCAGGCTTGAAAGTAAATGAACTGAAAGTAAACGAAACAGTAGAGATTGTGTTGTTAATTAACTTTCAACATAGTTTCAACATAGTTCTACAAACATACAACATAGTTCAAACTCTACGACATGACTACAAACATACTACAACTCCATACTTTTTAACTTCTCCATGAGATTTTCACAGAGTTCTAGTTGACGCTTCATCGCCCGACGCGCCACCTCTAATTCAAATACAGTTGTATTGACTTTCACACTTTGTCGAGACGAATTTGTTTCCGTTGTTGTCCTACTTTCTGTATTAACTTTCCTAGTCGAAGAACTACTTGAATAAATCTCGGTTACACTGTAGCTGCATTCCTAGTTAAAAGAAAAAATTATTTACTAATTGTGTTCATGCAATATAATTAGAATACGATATGCTTACATAAATAAGAGAACTTAAATCTAAATGTATAGAAAATTTATAAGTCTTTGTTCCATCATCGTTAGGACGTATCACACAAAATCCTCGACAACAACCACAAGGACTAAGTTCATCCAACCAACGCCAGAATCCACATCCTTTATTGTTAGGACCGTTTCCTTGCTTTACATAACTATATTATAAGTGACTGATAAACTTAAAAGGATTATAAAAAAAGGGATTACACACCGATAGTGGACATCTGGTAAAGTGCCGGTTTAGATTCTTTTCTGTTCTTGCTATTTTTGTTATGCACAATCCCTTTCCACAATTGCAAGGTATGGCAGACAAATTATTGTTCCAGTTTGTTAGCGTCATATTTTCCTGTAAGATAAACATGAAAATATATGTTTCCTGTAAGATAAACATGAAAAAAAAAGTGATGCAACAGAGAAAGACCCACTTTACATTCAGTAAAAGTATTAACATCATCAAAAAGCTAAACCAAGCTTCAACATCCAAATTATAATCATTCTTTTTCAAAAACGCATGAATGACACTTACTGATATGAGAAATGCAAGAAGTATTGTATTCAAACCAACTTAAAACTACATATGATGATGGTGTAGCCTTTTAATATCCAAACAATACAAGTAAAAGGCTTTAAAATGATGGGGTTTTAGAGACAAATTCAGTTGGGAATTACTGATATGAGGCAACTATCTTGTTGGTACTTCTCTGTTGCAGTCTTTATTCCCAACTATTGGTGTGCCTGACAGATCCAGAGACAAATTCAGTTAAACCCTAATTTGAACTAATAGAAACATGTTCAACTCAATAAAACCCCCAAATTGAATTTAACAGTAACATTTTTAATTCAATCAAACCATAACCAAACACCAAATTCAATCAAACCCTAACCTAACATGTTCGATTCAATCACCCATATTGTAATCATTTGCATCATAGAAACAAAAACGTACCAACGATGATGGTGAAACTAGTTTGAAGAAAACCCTAGTTTAAACGTACCAGCGACTCAGATGAAAAAGATGATGAAACCTAGTCTGAACGTACCAACGACAAGACCATGAAGATGCGGATTCGACTGATCATCTTTGAAGAAAAGGATGAAAGAAATCCGAAAGAAGAAGATGAAAGAAAGAAATGGAGAAGAGGATGCGAAAAGTGAAAGAAAAGAAAATCCGCTCACCGATATGGGTATAATGAATTGCATACCCGACTAACACGACCCGCCCGTTTTCATTTGAGTGGGATGTCTTGACTTTTTTGTCTTTTTGTGCCACGTGGCTGTGTCACTTTGACTATGTCATTTTCATGAGTCAAATAATCAAAATCCATATAAAAGGAAGAAGCATCATTCCAATTCCAATACATTGGAACCGGGTAGTGATGACTATTACTGACTAACTTGGTGAGTGAAGCTAACTATTAACCTACTGACTATCAAATATGTTACTATGAAAAACGAATACATTTACATGGATTTACATGGATCGTAATTTAAACGGGTACCATCCAAGAAGCAAGATGGGGTCATGGCTGATGGGATCGTAGAGAAGAGTTAGAAACACAAGTTCTGGATGCTGCTTTCAAACGAGCAACTAAGAAGAGTGGTCACAACATCATGTTCGATAGCGATTCAGAACCTACTATTAAATATACACTAGTAAACCTTGGTTGTAGGGTAGTACTACTTTTAACTTGATTAGTGTCATGTACTCTGGGCCGAGTCTTTTGGCCCATAACTTTAAGTTTATTATCTTGTCCAATTGTCTTTATTTTCTGTAGTCTGGACATTTATGTCTTTAATTTTATTAAGTGGATTAGGATACTTATAGATCAACGGTCAGGTGCTTGATCTACGGTCAAGAAAGAAAGGCTGAAATGTATTTATGGGAAAAGAGAACTGTAAGAAAAATTATGAATGAATAAAATCGTTTTTGAGGTTCTTCCTTGAATTATGAGAGAAAGTATCGTTAGTAGTCGACTCGTCCTTTTCAATTCTTGACAATTAGTATCAGACTCTTTCCTGGGTACCGGCGTCATGACAGGATGTGGCGATAAACCAACAGTAAAATAATTTGCTGCCAGTCAGCAAGCTCATTCCTATTGGCTTACTGTGTTGGAGCAATCCTCAGCAGATCTTAAAACTCAGGAAAACTCAATTGAAGACAAGACGACTAACCAATTCCTCAATTTGGGTATTGAGAATACTCCTTCAACCGAGTCTACTCCTTTATCTGGTTATAGTTCTAATAATGATCGTTTCAATCATTTCCTTGATCTTATTCACAATACTGGTTTTCGTAGGGATCCAGGTAATTTTCTTTGAACAACCAAAATTGATTTTCCTAGATTTAATGTTACCAATCCTCTTGGATGGATTCGTAAGTGTGAGCATGTTTTTTATCTAAACTCTATTTAGGATCATAAGACGGTTGATCTTGATGCCATTTATTTTGATGGTAAGGTTGACCCATGGTTTCTAGATTATCAGGAGGGTAAAACATTCATCAAGTGGGATGCCTTTGTTACTGATTTATGTTGTAGGTTTGAGGATGTGGCGTTTGATAATTATATTTGTAGTTTCAACAAACTTTCTCGGACTACTACTGTGGAGGAGTATTATGAGCGTTTACGAGACACTCAAGGCTTTAATGAAAACTATGAATAAGGATCTATCTGAGGAGTATTTTCCTTTAAGCTTTATCAGTGGTTTGAAGGATGAAATTCATCACCCTGTGCAAATGTTTAAGCCTGCTTCCGATTCATAATTTTTCTACATATCCAAATGCAAAAAGCTTCTGTTGATTTACAACAAAGGAGGTATAAAACCTTTCCAAGACCTTTTAACCCAGCCACAATAACTTTTACACCCTCTTCTTCTATTTACAAACCACCCCACTCACAAATTTGCCAAAACCCTCTTTCTCTGACACTAAACCATTCATTACCCATCCTACCACACCTACTAAGCCAGACCCTCTTTTTCCTCATGTTAAAAGGATGACTCTGATTCAAATAAAGCTTAGAAGAGACAAAGGCTTGTTCTACAATTGTGATGAATTATATAAGCCTGGTCACATGTGTAAATCCCAACAATTATTCATGTTGGTGTCATCCAAAGAGGATACTTATCCTATTTATTTAGAAGAGGCTGGAGAGGCATAGGACCCACAACCTCCTACTTTTGAATCTACCATGGATATTTCCCTCCATGCTCTAACTGGCCTTATGGCTCAAACTACAATTAGGGTTCCTGGTCAACTCAAGGGTAAAAAGATGTTGGTACTGGTGGATACTGGAAGTACCCATAGTTTTGTGGATGCTCAGCTTGCTGAGAAATTACAGCTTCATATTGAACCTATATGACACATGCTGGTGACAGTTTCCAATTGTGATACTACCATTAGTAAAGGTCTTTGCTCTTATCTTTCTTGGTCTATGCAGGGTTACAATTTCAATGGTGCCTTGAGAGTCATTCCACTTGGTGGTTGTGACATGGTTCTTGGAGTTGAATGGTTGAGGTAGTTAGGAGATGTCATCTTCAACTTAGCTGATCTTAAGCTTTCCTTTATGCACCAAGGTAAATAGATCACTTCACAAGGTTTTTCTTCTACCCCTACCTGCAGTATGTTGAGTGGTGACTCCATTTTAAATTTCATCTAAAGTAAAACTCCCTCTTTAATTGGCCAATTTTTTTTCTATCTCTACCACTCCTACATCTTCAATTCACCCTGTTTTATCCTCACTTTTAAATTCCTTTCATGATGTCTTTGATGAACCTACTTCTTTACCTCCTCCAAGGGTACTGGATCATAGAATTCCCTTAAAACCATATGTTGAACCTACTTCACTAAAACCATATAGATGTCCTTATATGTAGAAGGTTGTAATTGAACAATTAGTATAAGAAATTCTAGTTGCTGGATTCATTCAAGATAGCCACGTCCCTTTTGCCTCTTCAATCCTCCTAGTGAAGAAAAAAGATGGCTCTTGGAGATTTTGTGTGGATTACAGGAAGTTGAATGGCTTAACTGTCGGAGATAAGTTTTCTATACCATTGATTGACGAATTGCATGGTGTCATAATTTTTTTTTTAAAATTGATCTTAGATCTGGTTACCACCAAATTAGGATGCATTCTTTTGACATTCATAAAACAACATTTAGAAACCATCATGGTCATTATGAATTTAAAACCATGCCATTTAGATTGACCAGTGCCCCTACTACATTTCAGGCCCTCATGAACTCTATTTTCCAACCACATCTGAGACGTTCATTCATGTTTTCTTTGATGATATCTTGGTCTACAATAAATCTCTAGAAGACCACATTCACCGCCCTTCTCAAATACTCTCCTTAATCAGACATCATTCCCTCTTTGCTAATAAATCAAATGTTGTTTTGGCCAATCCCAACTAGACTATTTAGGACATTTAATCTCTGCAGAAGGAGTTACTGTTGATCCTGACAATATTGCATCCATGGAGAAATGACCATAACCATGTACTCTTAAAAAACTTAGAGGATTTTGGGCCTGAATGGGTACTACAGGAGATTCATTAAAGGTTATGGAACTATTAGCAGACTTTTAAATGACATGTTGAAGAAGGACTCGTTTTATTTGACTCTTAATGTTCTTTAAGCTTTTGTTACTTTGAAACAGGCCATGATCTCTGCTCCAGTTTTAGCCTTGTCATATTTCTCCAAGCCCTTTGTCTTAGAGAATGATGTTTGCTCCAGGGATGTAAGAGTTGTCTTAATGCAACAAGGGAAGCCAATTGCTTTTTAAAGAAAGGCCTTGGGTCCTAAGGATTTAGCTTTGTCTACTTACGGGAAGGAATTGATGGCTATTGTGATGGCAGTGCAAAAATGGAGACATTATCTATCCAGCAAATAATTCATCATCCATACAGATAACCAGAGCCTCAAATTCTTTATGGAGCAAAGGATGACCTCTGTTCTACAACAGAAGTGACTGATGGAGCTACTTGGGTTAGATTATGTGATCAAGTATAATAAGGGCCTTGAAAACAAAGTTGTTGACGCTTATCCAGACTCCATCTTTCTCCTTCTGAGTGTATGGTTCTTTCTCTGTCACAACCACAATGGGCTATAGATATCATAGGCAGCTACACTGATGATGCAGTGGCTCAGAATTCATTGCTCAGCTGTTGGTCTCACCGACCCACACGCACTTTACCTTGAAGACAAGTATATTGAGGTATAAATACAGATTATATATAGGATCTGGTAATGATGTTAGGTCCTCCATTATTCATTATGTACACTCTTCAGTAGTTGGGGCGCCATTCTGGCATGTTGGGTACTTGTAATAGAGCTAAGGCCTATTTTTATTGGCCTAAGATGAAGCAAAACATTTTTCAGATTGTGGCAATTTATGAAGTTTGCCAATGCAACAAAACTGAACATTCTTCACCTGGTCTTCTACAACCATTACCCAATCCAGAATCAGCTTAACAGCATATTGCTATGGATTTTATTGAAGGGTTGCCAATGTCCAACAGAAAGAATGTGATCCTTGTGGTGGTAGGAAGGCTTACTAATTACATCCATTTTATTGCCATAAGTCATCCTTTCACTACAATATTTGTGGCCAAAGGGTTTCTGCATCACATATTTAAGCTTCATGGTCTACCTAATTTTATAATTTCTGACATAGATAAAGTGCTTATCCGTTATTTCTGGCAAGAGTTGTTTGGATCCAAGGGAACCAATCTCTGCTTGAGCACCTCATACCATCCACAGACTAATGGTCAAATTAAAAGGACTAATGCATGTTTGGTGTAGTATCTTAGATGCATGACTAGTACTATTCCTAAGTAATGGCTCCAATGGATACCTCTTGATAATGGTGGTTCAACACCAACTACCATACAAGCCTCAAGATGACACCATTTCAAGCTTTATATGGTTACCAACCACCACACTTATCTTTTCCAATCCAGACCACTACTCTGTAGCAGATGTTCAAGACTACTTGAGGGAAAGAGAAAACATGCTTCAGTTACTTAAAGAGGATCTGTTGAAGGACCAATACATGACTTAATTTTTAGCAGACAAAAATAGAGTTGACAGATCCTTTGACATTGAAGATTTGGTGATCCTTAAGCTCCAGCCTTACAGACAATGTTATCTCTCTCTTAGAAAGAATTTTAAGCTTTCCTCTATGTATTTTTGGCCTTTTTGAAGTTTTGCAGAAGATTGGGTCAGTAACTTACAGACTCAAGCTACCTGTCGGGTCTAGAATCCATCATGTCTTTCATGTTTCACAGTTGAAGAAGCAGATTGGTTAAAACTCTTCCTCCACTTCTCTAATGCCTTTGGTGGATCAAAATGGTTCATTCGTTGTGGAGCCTGTTGTTGTTTTGGACTCCAGAACCACTGTGATAGAGATATGATTTTTTAAATGATGAAATTTGAAGTTGTGTTAGAAATTTCTTCCCAAAAAGAATGCAAAGAATATGGAATTAAAACTTGACTAATAGAGAGTCGAAATTAGATTTTAAAATTAATAAGAAATATACTTAGAGTAGAGTTTTTTTTGCACGATAAAACACAAATAAAGAAAATAAGAAATATATCTTATGTTTTAATGTTACTCTTTATTTGTTTTAAATTTAATGGAATTACTAACACATAATGATTTTAAGTGAAGGGTATTAATGTCATTTTAAGGTCCGTGTAAAATAAAACACTCCGGTTGAAATTTGGAATTTACATTATTATAATGAGATGATGATAAACCCACCCCACCGGACCATACCCTATTTAGGAGAATCGGTCCAACTCTAAATTTATTTGGGTAAATTGAGAGTTCCGTAAACATTCCCGTTAGTAAAAAGCGAACTTTCTTTTTTCATTCACATGGAGAGAGGAGGGGTACGATTCATACAAATCAACATTAGATTATACACGGGGTTAATAAGTTACCGTATGTAAAATATATTTTTTTATTTCATAAGAAGCTTGGCTTTTCCAAAAAAAAATTAATCACATAGAGTGTAGTCTGAACACTTTGTAAAATTTCGAACAGTGTCCTTCAAATATCATATGTCCTTGGCATTCAATAGATAATTAATTATTTTCAGTAAATGGCTTATATGAGATTTTACAGATAAAATATAAGTGAGATAGAAGAAGCGATTACATCTTTAGAAGGGAGAATGACTCGTTTGGTATAGAAAGTCGAAGTATTATTCCTATTCCAATTCCAATACATTGAAACCGGGTGGTGGTGACGATTAACTAACTTGGTGAGTGAAGCTAACTATTAACCTACTGACTATCAAATATGTTACTGTGAAAAACGAATACATTTACATGGATCATAATTTAAACAGGTACCATCCAAGAAGCAAGATGGGGTTATGGCTGATGGGATCGTAGAAAAGAGTTAGAAACACAAGTTATGGATGTTGCTTTCAGACGAGCTACTAAGAAAAGTGGTCACAACATAATATTCGTAGCGATTCGGAATCTACTCTTAAATATACACCAATAAACCTTGGTTGTTAGAGTAGTACTACTTTTAACTTGATTAGTTTCATGTATCTTGGGCCGAGTCTTTTGGGACATAGCTTTAAGTTTATTATCTTGTCCAATTATCTTTATTTTTTGTAGTCTGGATATTTTTGTCTTTAATTTTATTAAGTGGATTAGGTTAGTTATAGATCAACGGTCAGGTGCTTGGTCTACTGTCGAGAGGGAAAGGCTGAAATGTATTTCTGGGAAAAGAGAATTGTAAGAGAAATTATAAATGAATAGAATCGTTTTTGAGGCTCTTCCTTGAATTAGGAGAGAAGGTACTATTACTAGTCGACTCGTCCTTGTCAATCCTTGACAATTAGAAACGATTGTGGAGTTCTATAAGACAACGGAGATGTTGAAAGAGTTTCTACGGCAACGGGGATGTTTTTTTTGATCGATCAAAAGAAAATTTATTATATAGAGAAGGTATTTAAAAGGGGTACCTCAACCCAATGAAAACAACCGTAGCGGGAAAAACATAAAACCAAAAAGAAAAAGCAATCCTAAGCGACAGGCTACACGATTAAGGGGGACGAAATAGAAAATAATGCTATTACCATATTTGCTGTTAGACCTAGCATTCTTGTATTAGCTTCGGCCCAAAAAAACGCTTGAAGTTTAACGTTTCTAATGAGACTTCACAAAGGTTTTTTTTTTATTTTGGAAGACCCTTGCGTTTCGTTCCTTCCATATGCACCACCAAATTGAGACCGGGACGTTTCTCCAAATTCTATTGAGTCTTTCGTCTTTCCAATTATAGTTCCAAGACTTAACATTTAGAGTGATATTGAAAGTATAATTCCAAAGTCCCCTACAACCTTCTATAAAGTACTCCCATATTCGTCGAATCCTCCAACAATCATAGTAGCACAACCATAATACTGTAGAGAAAAGAAGCTATAAAAACTTAAAATTGTATTGCATTTGAATTGGCTAAACAATAGAGCTCATGATGCTGACACTGTCCACGTTATCCATACTCACGACATGGGATCTTTCTGGGGAAAAAATGATAATATAGTCAAAAGTTATTAAGCATTTCTGATAATTTATTATGTTAATTTTCTTTTATATATATAACATAGTAACATCATATGCAGATATTATTGGGAGAGGTTTTTGATGTCTCAACAGGTTTTCAACTACATGAAACTTTAGTTTAGATGGAGTCAGTATGGGTGAACTTTTAAATATAAGAGAGTCTCATGTTCCAATACAATAAATTGGTTCCGTTTCCTATTAAAAAAGAAGGTTGATATAGGGGTTCCAAATTTGAGTGAGGGGCTCCTAGTTGAGCCGAGGTGACCCATTTTTACGATAAGGGATGTCCTAGGGGGTTTTGTTAAATGACCATTTTACTCTTATACCAATTAAAACCTAAATTCTTTTAACAAAATTCATAACTTTTAAAAACTTAAACAAAAGAAAACCTATCAAAACCCAACCGTAATCTCCCTCGATTCATCGCCGATTCGCAAAATTCATCGACGATTAAACTCAACTCAAAAATTCGAGATGAAGAAGCATACTAAAGGCGTTCAAGGTAGCAGTGATGGCAATGAACCCTGCTCCTTTCAACCTAATCAAGAGATTCAACAAGAAATCGACAATGACAAGCAAAATCAAGCACCGAAAAGTCCAACAATGGTGTACCTAAGGTATTGTAGAAAACTCATGTATTCTTAGAACTTGTAATTGATTTATTCGCATGTTTGATCATGATTTTGGGAAAAAAATATTGCACACAGTTGATATTACGGTTGGGTCCGTGTCAACACCCAACCGTAATATTTCATGTTCTTGAGTATTACGGTTGGGTTATTTTCAATACCCAACCGTAAATCAAAGGGAAGAAGATGAATAGTTCAGGATATTACGGTTGGGTTTCAATAGATAACCCAACCGTAAATAATTTGCGCCAATTTTTAAAAACAACTTATGGTTGGGTTTGTAGAAAATCCCAACCGTAACAAAGAGCGTCCATAAAAATTTGGTTTGAGTATTACGGTTGGATTTTTTCTTAAAACCTAACCGTAACATATGGACCACCTTTTGTACTTATATTTTTACGGTTGGTTTTTCTTAAAACCTAACCGTAAAATATGGGAGAAAAATTACGGTTGGGTTTTGAGAAAAAACCCAACCGTAAATTTTCCTGTGTAGTGAATATTTTTTTTGTTGAAGTTGAATTGCTTTGAAATTATCTAACTTGTATTGGTTGTGTGTTGTAGGAAGAATAAGAGGGGTAATAATTTAACACCTATTTCTCACACTCCAACCCCTCGTCACGGAAAGCATTTAGGGGTTCAGAAGAGAGGCGTGAGCAAGACCCATAATCCCTTTTTTGAGGTAGGTGGTGGTAGTGTTCCTCAAATTGCAGAAGAGGAATATAATGTGTTTCAAGGCTTGGGTGATCTACCAACACCCAGAGGTTCTCTTGTGATTAGAGAACCACCAAAAGAGCAACAACACGAAGAAGAAGAAGAGGGGGACAGAGAACAACATGTCCCTCAAGGCAAAGGTAAAGAAATTCGAAAAGAAAAGGCAAAGAAAAGGGTTTCCAAAGAAATTCCGAAAGAAAAGGCTGAACCTCAATTGTGGCCTAAGAAGAGGAATGGAGGACTATGGGGTGAGGCCCTAGACAAATCTGCAATATTATTTGGTTATCCCCATTCATGGCTGCCAAAGTTGCAGCGACCAAGGTATTATTCTAATTACTTCTCTTATTCTGTTAAATTTTTGTTTTTTAACTTTTGTAAGTAAAACAAATTTGTTTTTATTCTTTGTAGGATCATACACAGGCGATCAAGAAATTGGTTCGTCCAAGGGCTCAAGATTGGCCCTTAACTGATGAATGTACGGCTGTACGAATTCTGGTAAATGCTACCGGGTTAGCTCCCGGAATTACACATTCAATGTGGGAGTATGACAGTGTCGTCTGTGCAGCCTTCAAGGAACGTTATTGGCCTAAAACCGATACGTTTCATCTCCCATTCGGCGAGATGACTATAACGCCGGATGATGTCCAATCAATTCTTTGGATGGAGGTGGAAGGTAAATCAGTGTTTGAGGGTTTTGACAACAACATGTCCTGGAGTAATATTTATGCACTTGTCAAAGAAACACTTGGATGGGAGAAGACCGAAGCTGAATCGGAATTTAAATTGGTGAATGAAGATAAACCGGGGATGCCAAAGAAGAAAGGTCAATCCATGAGCAAGAAAATATTGCTGCGGTCACTACGGGAGAAGTTTGGAGGGACCGCAAAGTTGGAAATGGCTGGGGTCGTCATAGATGACACCAGAGCCATTCGAACAGCCAGAGCTTATCTGCTATATATGCTCGGCACCATCTTCTTTGGTGACAACTCGGGCAACAGGGTCAACGTCCAGTATCTACAATGGTTTCAGGGTGATCTCGGGATGACCCATCAGTACTCGTGGGGAACTGCCACCCTGGCCTACCTACTTGCTAACCTTCGAAAAGCTTCGAGGGTCAGGGGAACTGAGATTGCCGGTAATAGCGGTCTGCTTCAGGTAATTTATTGTTTGAATTTCAATGTTCAATTTTATTTTATTTTTTTCTCATTTTCTTATATTAATATTAATTATCTTTATAGGCATGGGTATACGATCACTTTCCCAGACTGGCTCCTCAAACAAGCGTTGATGTTAATGGACCTACGAGAAAGAAATTCGTCTTCACCGGGACGCAGGCAAAATATAAAGAAGTGCTCATAGCAAAGATGAGAACAGAAATTGATGCTTTGACGGTTGATGATGTTGTTTTCGACCCTTATGTGAAGATTATCATAGAGGGTGATGGATGATAGACACATTTTAGTGTCTAAATTGCGCCTTAATTTCTAGTGAGTTAGTATTCGATTTTGTGTCTATTACGTGTTTTTATGCTTTTGTAGGTACATTAGAAGAATAAAGATTTGTGGAAAAATTGGCTCAAAAAGTGTTCAAGACACCCGGAAAAATGGATCAAGGCACCCACACTTTGGATTGGGGCACCCTTGGATCGGGATGAGCTGGATCGGGTCAACCCAGCGGGTCAACCAGGTGAGTCAACCCAGCGAACCAGGCGAGTCAACCCAGGATCGGCCGATCCAACTCATCGGGATTTTCCTGATTCAACTGTGCACTTCAATTCGCGTGAGAAACAAGTTTTTGTTGCTTCCAGATTGTTCTAAACACTCATAGTTATCTCACGCAAGTCATAAACATCAAAAGATCCCGTAAAATCAGCTCAGAAATCATGAATTTGGCCGGAATTATGTTTCGATTCGGATTGAGAATTGTGGGTTGTTTTAGAGAGTTCTATTATGTTTAGAACTCTCTATAGGGTTTCTACTACCTATATAAACCAAGAGAAGCCAAGAAAATCGAGGAGAAAAACCTAGAGAAGAAATCAGAGCAATTCCGGCCACTTCCGGTCGCCGCCGGTCACCTGCTGCTGGTCCGGCAGGCGTGTTCTTCATCAGCCACCATCGGAGAAGACGACTCAGCAACATTTATATCTGTTGCTGATTCAAACTGCTCCTGTTGCCTATTCTTTCAACCATTTATTGCTTAGAAACACTTCTGTAACGGCTGAACCTTGTTCTGTGACATTTATAAACGTATCTGTTCAGCTGTTGCACTATTATTTCACCTTGTAATCAACTTTTTGAGCAATGAAAAGATCTTTTGAGCAAGTTTTCTTCACCATGGGATAAGTTTATTTACTGGGATGATGGAGGAGGTTTATCTTTCAATTTTATGTGGTAAGTCTATTTTTAATTAATTAATTATAATTCTTTATTTGTTAAAATTGCATAGTTTCGTAATAGAAAAACGGTTTTCATTCAGTAGTGGTGTTTTTGTTTGATGGGTCATGCTGGGTAGACAACCTCTGATGTCCCATGCTTATGATTTACCTCTACTTGTTTTCATAAAACCTATTTTGGCAATATTTGAGCTTAGTTTATTTAAAAGAATTACCCGATTAATCACATAAATTGTTAGAAATAATTGATTCCTGATTCCTGGTTTTCTCCATATTTTATAAAAATCATCTCTAGTTTATTTTCCTGATTTTTATTAGTTTAGATTTAGTCCATTATTTTCTAAAATTATTACCTTCACAAGTTCGAGAATCGAACCTCTTTTTACCACTATATAAAATTACATCAATGGACATGTTGAGGATTTACGTGAATTGTCGGACGTGGCAGGCTACAAGGGCCCTTTGTATCATCCGTTTGGGTACGTGATGTCCAACCCCCGCCGAACTCTCCGGCAATATGGATACGTCCAAACAACGGTGACATGCGAAATGTTTAAATTGTGTGTGAATAGGTCGATGATCGAAGGGCCAAAACATCGTGCTAAACTATGAGCTGACGCCTTCAGTCGCGGTTTGGAATAACCGCACTGATCCGAAATACCAAGTCCAAAGGAATGAGTTAACTCCCTCTTCGGGCACAAAAGAGGCTGCAGAAGATTACTTGGAGTGGTATCGCCATTTTGGTCATCCAACTATCATCAACAATGATCCTGAGACTCTGGCAATCAACACAGGAGATGATTTCTGGAAGAAGGCATATTTCAATTTGGTACGTACATTATTTTTGTTATTAATGTTTTTAAGATTTATTACTAAACACTCATGCCTAAGCACAATTGATGTGAGGACGCCTGACCAACTCCAAGCTTTGATTAGGGAGCTTCATCATGAAGTTGAGGATGTGCAGCGGACTTTAAAGAGGAGTAGACCCGGTACAAGAGGCGCGACTAGAGATGCGAGTACTACTAGAAGAGAGCCCCAAGCATCGGATGAAGAGACACATGATGAAGCCGGGGATGCGCAACGTGGTGCTCGTACTCGAGGCGGTCGTGCTGGAGCTTGTACTCGTGGCGGTGCTGCTCATCGTAATGTTATGAGCAAAAAAAGAGCTTGTCAAAGTCATCGACCTACCCCTCCTCCTTCTCCCTAACTCTATGTCTATGGTTTTGTTTTGTATGTGTGAATTAGTTGTACCTTTAATGTGAAGTTAGATTTGAAGTTTGAATTTAACTTGCACGTGAAAATTTATTTGATTAATATTTTTAAGTTGGAAACCATGCATTGGGAAATTCCGGTAAAAATACCCAGTCACATTAGTGTTACGGTTGGGTTTCTAGGCAAAACCCAACCGTAAAACTGGCAAAATAAAAAATGTGACAGGTTTACGGTTGGGTTTTGCCTGGAAACACAACCGTAAATCTGTCACATTTTAATACTACAGTTTTACGGTTGGGTTTTCATCCAAAACCCAACCGTAAATATGAAAGAATAATTTTACGGTTGGGTTTTGGCTGAAAACCCAACCGTAAATATATGACCACAACATATAATTTCCCTAGGATATTACGGTTGAGTTTTCAGCCAAAACCCAACCGTAAATTCTACTGGATAACTTTAAATTTGATTCTCTAATTTGTTTGTTTTTCGTTTTTTCTTTGTTTGAATGACCCAATTTACCTTCAATCTAGTTAAAATGATTGAATAATTTCAAATTTTTGATTTTGAAACCCTAATTTGACCTTAAAACTCAAAGCTACAAAGGTTGGTTACGGTTGGGTTTTGTCCTAAAACCCAACCATAAATAAAGAACCTCAACACATAATTTTCCTATGATATTACGGTTGGGTTTTCAGCCAAAACCCAACCGTAAATTCTACTGGATAACTTTAATTTTGATTCTTTAATTTGTTTGTTTTTCGTTTTTTCTTTGTTTGAATGACCCAATTTACCTTCAATCAAGTTAAAATGATTGAATAAGTTCAAATTTTTTATTTTGAAACCCTAATTTGACCTTAAAACTAAACTACAAAGGTTGGTTACGGTTGGGTTTTGGCTTAAAAGCCAACCGTAAATAAAGAACCTCAAAACATAATTTTCTAAAGATATTACGGTTGGGTTTTCAGCCAAAACCCAACCGTAAAATCTATTTTTAGGAAAGTTTTGGGTCGTTTTTGATTTTTTTTTGGGTATTCAAATTGAGCCGTTCAAACCTTGAACGACCCATTTTTCAAAATATAGCCGTTACACTTCTGGTTTATAAGTGAAATAGTTGAGTACATATCCAACCCATCCATTTTTTTTAAAAGTTAAACCTTTATGTTACAACAATCATCTCTAACAAAACTAGTACTCTAACATAGTGGAATATGGGTCAACCTGGGATTAAAAATCCAGATTTTTCTTTGGATGAAGATTTATGTATTTGCCGCAACTATGTATTATGTTTTCCAAAAAGAGGAGAAGAAAGAAGGCAAAGTGGTATAACGAGTCCGAGTTATTGGCAAACAATCCATGAAAATTTTTGTTCTGAAACCGGAAACCCTTTTAACCGTGATCACGTCAACTTGATTTGTCGATATAACACTATACACCGATACGTAGAAGAATTTATGGCATTAGTTCGTATTATTGGTCAATTACGACTTAGGGGTGAAACCGAAGATGAGGTGTTACAGAGATCTCTTGAAGAATGGAGGAGATGGAAAATATGGCCCTTTTTATACCTACCTCATTATCACATCCTAAAGGACTTTTTGCTCACTCGCAAACCTATTTATTAGTTCTTTTGTAATGCAATTTGGGTTTGTTAGTGGTAATTTCAATTGTATCCCAGGTTACTTTAATGATTTCATGGGTTGTAATGTGGTCAAAAATTTGATGTTTACATAAATTTTGTGTTTGAACCCAATTTTGAGTGAACTGAAATTCCAAAAAAGGTTAACAAAAATATTTACGGTTGGGTTTTGAATGCAAACCCAACCGTAAACCTTCTAGATTAAAATTCACCCAGGTTTACGGTTGGGTTTGGTCTCAAAACCCAACCGTAAACGTTGCAGTTGTACGGTTGGTTTTGGAGTCATAACCCAACCGTAAAACTGGGTGAAAAACCCTGGTAGGTTTACGGTTGGGTTTGCACTCAGTACCCAACCGTAATTTTTTTTTTTATGGTGTAGTGACTGGTTTACGGTTGGGTTTTCACTGAAAACCCAACCGTAAACCTGGGTGAATTTTGTTTTCACACATGTGATACTCCAAATTTTTCATTTCCAAAAAAAAATATATTAATATTATGATTCCTCCAACATACATATGATATTGTTACTACGAATATTAAATGCCTTCCAGGTTTACTATATTATCATTCCGACTCCGAGTCAGAAACAAATGATATGAATTGAAAGGTCGGGGAGGGTTTTAATGCCTTCCAGAGTTCGAAATTGTGCTTGAACCGGTGACACCAAGACTTGGCGATATCACCATCGTATCCATCCTGTAAAGGGGGTAATGGACTTCCTTCTTTCAACTTGAGACCAACATAATGGCAGTTCTGGACCAGCCCAATCACACATCTTCTATTAGCCAATTGTTTGACAAATGTTGATCTTGTTGGTGCAAATGTAAAACAATATCCATTTGAGATATAATGTATGACGCAATTGAAAGCGTTGGCGAGGATTTGCCCACATATTGGCATGCTCATCCAATACTCGCTAGTGCAATTCTTGTTGCCTATTAAACGCCTTTCGAGAGCGATGAACTCCTCGTTTAACAACGACTCTTCTTCTCTATATGCACACATCATTGGCTTGTATAAATCCGGGTAAGAGCGTAGTTCAACCGCTGACTTATGTCTTACATAAGTTACTTCGTCCATACCCAACCCTGCTGCTCCGCTAAATGGTCCAACTTGTTCGATGAATACATGGTATCCACAATTACCATCACCGGCAACATCGTCGGTTGCCTTTATGTATGGACGAAAAAAAGCCGGAAACGATGACATATAATTTTCATAAATAATGTGCTCGGTTCGGACGATTTTTCCATTCTCAATTCTTGAAAAGTTTGATGGAAATTGCATCAATCCTCTTGCAATCCGGATCGTATATGGCTCTTCAACCACTAATGTATTGGCTTTAATTTTTTCTTTTCTTCTTGCTAATTCTTTCATACTAACTCTTTTTTTCCTTCTTGCTAATTCCTTCATACTTACTCTTCTTGAGTTTGGGTGTGGAGGAACTTTTCCCTTGGCACCAAGTTCAATTGTTGAACTTTCTTGAGTGGGAAACGCGGGACTTTTTCCTTTAATATCTACTACACTTGGCCCCCCTTGTTCCGTTTGACTTATTTTTCGTTCAGCATCATCCTCCTTCTCATCCTCTGCTTCATATTCCTTTTACAAATGCTCAAATGCACAAAATATAAACGAGTTTTATTAAAGTATTTCTTAGATTTAAAAAACAGAGTAAATTTTGGTTAATGGTTGATTAAAATTTTTGTCACAGTTAGCTATAGACGGGTTATGGCAGAGGTCAACAATTTTCTGGGTCGAAGTATAATCATAGCCGTCGGAAGGTAAGCAGCCAATCAGGTCCGTCATTTGTTTTATCATAAGAGAGAAAATCAGATTTCCATCGTCCGTAGTGTTTCCCAAACGATCTGGTCCGTTCTTTGTCTTATCACAAGACAGACATCATTTCTTTTTATATTATAGATATAATAAATAATATATATAAATACATATAATTTTTTACGTATAAAAGACCGATAATGGTATAAATATTTAGTAAAGTCTTTATTATTTAAAAAAAAAGTATCGTGGAGCGATCGTATAGCACCTACCACTTTTAAGTTGAGGGTACAGGGTTAAACTTTGATCTTATTTGTTATATCTAAAGTAGAAACTATTATATCTTATAATTAGCACTACAAGAAAAACGGGCTTAAGCGTCTAAAATCTTAGCAAGAGCTCGGAAATTTAGTCGCTTAAATAGTTTAAGCGTCTAAAATTGCAACTGCCAGAAATATTGGCGGCAATAAACATGTGTCCACTATTATTTAGCAACGAAAAAATATACTTAATCGCTAGATCCTTTGTTCAAGTAATTTATAGCAACTAAAATAGTGATCATGTAGCTATTTACTTTGAGGCACCGACTCGTAGCAACAACAAAATAAATTGGTTGGTCAAACCTCTCTCAGCAACTAAGTTTGAGCCACAACCAAATATGCTTAATTGCTAGATCCGTTTTTCAAGTAATTTATAGCAGCTAAAAGTTGATCATGTAGCTATTCAGTTTGAGGCACCGACTCGTAG